>JAWNPP010000107.1:0-180856 GCA_035047445.1 Drosophila siamana | reverse complement strand
CTTTTCAATATCAAACTATTTGAAATGAACAAATTTTAACCACATATTGAAGGAAATTTATTAATTATATGCTGGTTGAAGTTAAGGCTACATTCACTTCGATTAATTTACTTCTACTATTTTCTATTAATTGAAATCTTTTAAGTACATTCAAAAAGCCAGAGCTTTTGATAACTATTTAACTTAAATGAGGAGTTTTTTTCCCATTCTTTCAACTCATTGTTTAATAGACGGACTAATCAATGCTGGCAATACGCAAGCTAACAACAATAACAACAATTAGTAGCAAGAACTTGAGAAAAGTTTCAGTCTGATGTCCCCTCTACGCTTAGCTCGTATTTCATGTGAAACACATGTGACCCAATTAAGTTATCAAGGACACAAGACATCGAGAGTCGAGTCGTATCAATTACCTGTGAAAACCACTTGTGTTTCAATCGTTTTCGCCCCCCCCGTTGCTATTTATAAGCAACTGTCTTTGCAATACGTAATAAAATCCCAATTAATTTGAATTGTATAACTTGTGTCTGGGCCAGAGAAATACGAAATGTGAAATGCGGAGGACGTGTCGCAGCTGCCATTTGTGGCTGGGCAAAGACCTAGACACTGGGAAGACACTGGTCTCAAAAATTCCTCCCCCAATTCGTGTAGTTGACATATTTTCATGTTCATTTTGTTTTTCTCGCTTCTCTCCACTCGCACAATCCGATTACAGCACTTCAATATGTCAAATTTCCCGAATAAAAAATTCGATATCGAATCGGATAACGCGAAATACATGTGCATATCGACGGCAAATGCGGTGGGACCGACCGTAAATAGCACCACCTACTTGAGCATTGAATGTGAGTATTTCATTCGTTTGTCTGTTTTTCCGTGCTCGTGACAGTAACAAGACACCTGCCCCCCTTTCGCTTTTGTCTTTCGACTCTTTAGACGCACCGGATGACATCAGCGTGTCGGAGAGCACAGTCTATGTGCAGGAGCATCATATTCCCGGGCGTGTCATATGCAAATCGCAAGCTAATCCGGGTAAGTGAATTGACAGCTCGACGCCTCCTTCCTTTCAATTGCAATGCAATATGTTTTTGTTGTGCCCCCTCTCTCCCCGCAGAACCATCGTATGAGTGGCTGTACCCCAACAAAACGGTCACCATGGGCAACACGCTGATTATCAATGATCCCATCAAGCGCAACGATACGGGCATCTACACATGTCGCGCCTTCAACAAGCACGGAGATCGCACCGCCGAAACCCGTATCGATGTCCAGTGTAAGTATCCTTAAAGGCGCACTCTACTCTATACATATGTATAGCCTTGATAAGCTAGCGCTGTTTGTGCTGGAACTTTTCTAATTACATTACAACTTTTTCACTCGTTGCCCCATTTCGCTGCAGTTGCTCCACGCTGTGAGATTGAAAGGCGTGAGATCGATGACCAGGATACACTAATTTGCACAGCATACGGAAATCCTGATGAGGTGAGTACTGCACTCCAACTGGAACTTCAACTTTTATTAAGGAAGTGATGCCAAAGGGCTTGGCTAGATTGAAGGGGAAACATAGGTGAAGTCAGGCAAATAGAACGCAAGACGCAGTTAAAATGCTCTACACATTGCATAAGTATCTAAAAGTTGTCTGTATTATAAGTTAAAATTTCGATAGTACGGAAAAATTGAATACTTTCTAAATCAATTAAAATGAATTACTATACTCTTATTTTTTCAATTATTTAGTACTAGCGTTTCAAAATGTTTAACTTTTTAAATAATCTACATATTTGTATACCAAGTAATATGAAATTAAATTATTATTTTTAAAACTGTCAATTGTCAGAATAGCAATATATATTAAATTTAAAGCGAGTTGAAAATTGGATAGTTAAGAAATATCTCAACATTTTAAGAGCAAATTTTAAAGGCAAATAACCTATAATTCATTCATTTACTGAGCATTTCATTTGAGTGACAAACAAGTTAATTGTACGCTTATACCCAGAGCTAGTGTAAACTCATAGATGAACGCTTTCGAAAACACATTCATACACACACACACATACATACACACTTCTGGCCGATGCAGAGCCGTCGAAATGGCAATAACGATAGCATTTCAATTGTGGTGCCTGATAAAAGGGCGTTGGGTGGCAACGGATGCTGCTAACCCACCATTGGGCGAGTTTCTACCTTTACTTATTTTTTACGCTCAGTTTTTCCTGTTTTCCCTTAGCGATTTTTTCCCACCAGTTTTTATTTATGCAGGTAGCTGCAAGAATTTTCAATTTTATGAGTTTACCTTTTGGCCGGGAAACGGATCTGCTGTCGGCAGCGACATAGCCATAGCCACAACTACAGTTGCAGCCAGTGGAACTCCCCGACCCAACTCCCAGCTTTAACTTGGAGCTGCAACGCTCAGCGCTCAGTTTGGAGTTCGCACTTTTTGCCATTCCGCATAAATCAGTGCAGCATTCAGCTGCCGCTGCTGCTGTTGCTGCTGTCTTCTTCTTTTGCCACCCGTGTCTGCTTTATTCGTTCTGCAATTGCATTTGCTTTGCCCTTACTTGAGTTAAAGCGTGCTCGCCGATTAAGCTGGCATTGGAGTGGAGGTTAGAGTGTGTGTGTGTGTGTGTGGCCAAGAGGGGAGAGGCAAGGACCTGCAGGTTGGCCCGAAGATTTATGGCCACGCACAGGCAGCCAGGCAATTTGAAGGTGGGTGGCAGAGCCAAAGTCGCTGGCTCGTAATTATTTGATTGGAAATTATTCAACGGGAGTAAAGTTAAAATTTAATAACCGAGCATGCAATCAGATGAAAAGATTGATGCGAAATGAAACTGGCTGCGCTCGAATGAAGTATTTAAGGACATGGGCAAGTAGCTGAAGGTGCATGGGATTAAATTCATGCATAACAGTGCAAAATAAGTGTGATTTTACAGCTGTTTAAGTTGAAATGAGGAAGTTGTAAGGCACAAGCAAGAAAATTCCTATCTAAAAATGTATTAGTCAACAACTTATAATTGGCATTGCTTGTAGAAATAATTAAAAGCAAATTCACAATAAAAAATACTATAAACAAACTCAACTTTGATTACAACTTTTGCCAGCACATTTATCGAAGAGTAAACAATTCAGAATTCCTATTAGCCAAGTGGCAGGCATCAAACGCAGTTTACATTCCTTGCTGCCAGCTGAATGCCCATTAACCAACCGCGTAAAAGCTGCCTCAGCAAAGTTGGCTAAAAAAAGCTACGAATTGGCAAAAGGAAAGTGCAAAGAAATGTTGCAGGGCAAAGCAAAAAACAACGGCAAAACAACAGGATTGCCAGAGTGCAGAGTGTAAAGCCAAAGGCAAACAGAAAACAGAATAGACGGGAAAAATGCAAAACTCGGTGTAGGCAGAGCAAAAAAAAAAAAGATTGTCGATTGCTTCTAGGACTAACACATTGGTATCTCTCACTCTCTCTCTCTCTCTCTCTCTCTCTCTCTCTACTCTTATGTTTTAAACTATTCTATCTCTTTCTAACGCTTTACAGGCCGATTTTTCATGGGCAATTAAACTTGAAAATGACACAGTCGGATTGGGCAGCGGCGACAAGAAGGCCTTCGTGGACCGAAGCTATTACATACTGCACGAGGATTCGGACATTGCCAAGACCTATCGTTGTGTGGCCAACAATTCTGTGGGTGCAGGTGCATTCTGTGAGATTGAAGTTGCTGGTGAGTTAACACTCTGATCGCCTGCAAGTTCCAAACGCAGATGAACTAAGCTACAAAAGAATGCGAACAAAAAATATCCATAAACTGTGTAGCGAAAAGGAAACGGAAGCTGATTACTGTCAATATTTGCTTCATCTGTTTCCGCTTTCCGGCTACGTCTTCCCCTATCTATCTCCGCTACCCCACGCCCAACCCAAACTTATATTTTTTTTGTAGCCCTTGTTTTATTGATGCTCTGCATAAAATGGTGGCTAGCTGCTTCCGCTTTAAACTAAAATGGCGGCCACGTTGCTGGCGTTGTGGCAATTAGGGAATTGTTTGCCGCCCAAACAGCAGACCAGCAATTTCTATGTATTCCCCCACCGCAAATATCCCCCTTTTCCTATTTTCCTGCTGCTTCTCAGCTCCCCTTCGCCCTCCTCTACCACGTCGCTTACCTGTTATTCTAACATGCGCCACGTTTTATTACAACCAACGGAAATTGATTTTTGCACTTTTTTCTTTACGTTTTACGAAAATCAGTTGAGTTTTTTTTTTTGTTTGGCTTCTCAACTGCTTTTTCTGCTTCCTTTTATGCTCTGTGATTTTTTCCTGCAGCTGCTTAAGTCGCGTTTTTTGGCAGCGATTTTAATGTCCGCCGTCTTGCTTCTTTTTACTGTGTCCACTTACTAAGCCACTTTTTATTTCATTTCATTGATTGAATTGAAATTGAAATTGAAATTTGACAGCTGATGACGCCAGCATTTTTCTCGTCTCTCTTTTTTATGTGGCCCACTTTAGAATTTTAGAGCTTTTTTAGTTGCCTCATCCCCTCAGAGGCACTCACTGATTTATGATCGATTATAATGAACATTGAAGCACATTAAAGTACCTATTTATACTCAACCCCAAACTCCTTTCCCTAAATTTCACCATTACCATCGCCAATCAGTTCTTATTATTTATATGCAAAGTATCAACTTTTTCGGTTTTCTATTATTGACAGCTGGTTCAGCACTTTATATTTGGTGGCAAGGTAAAAAAAAGGCCCAAAAGTATTCACATTTCTATTAATTTTTTTGAGTTCAGTTACGCTCCCAAATGGAAAATATTTGCAATATTGGTGACATTGATCCTCATCTATCTATGTATTAACATATCTCTCGGCTACCCTTTTGTATCTTTTCGCCCAATTTGCTTATGAAATTTACCGCTAATCCACTTTTCACATGCCTCACTAATCGCTGCTTCTACTGAATTAGTGCGACCAAAAAGTAAGTAGACGCATGCCAACTAACGAGCGTATTCAATTTAACAAAAATACCCTACAATTTGATTTATCAAAATATACACACCGACTACAAGCTAAAAACAAATTATTAAACCAAATTATCTCAATGAATTTGGAGCTGAAGCTATTGCTAATCTTAAAAATATGCGCTTTTTATAAATTAGAGAAGAGCTCATTGCTTATACAGAAATTATAATTAAAAAAAGGAGTAAAATTAAACTATTTATTAATACGTAAATTAAATTATTTAATCTTAGATAATTTCTATATATGAAAAATAACAGTGGAGAGTATTCGTAAATTATTGGGGAGATATTTTTATACTTCAAGCAGGGGGCTCACTAATGAAAAATTAGTAAAATTGCTCTATTTATTTGTAATTTTTAAAGTGGAAAGTTGACTTGATAACATTAATTATACAAGCCCAATAATAAGGTTATTCTAATAGCATATTAACAAGTTAAAGTAAATTCTTACTAAGCGCTTGAGCTTTGTGGAATGAAAAAGTTTTGGAAGACTGACTGAATGATTTAAATATGAGCACCAGATGGCGCTGCTAGCAAGCTTAAGTGCCTGCTTACAAATGATGCAATGACCGACTACAAGCGATAGACTAAAGCCGCAAATGCTGCTGGCTGCTGCTGCTGCTGCTGCTGTTACTGCTATGCCACATTCTTATGCTAATCCGTATAAGCAGACACACGCACACACACACACATATGGACACTTATGTAGACAGTGAACTAAAACTAAAAGCCGCCATTTTTCATTTGTCGCTCTCTCGCTTGTTTAATTGCATAAGATAGGAAGTAGATAGCGGGTTTAGTGGTCGCCCCTCCCAGAAGACTGACTGGGTGGTTGGGTGGTTCAAAAGGGAGACGGCTTTAAGGAGTGGTCGCTGACTGCTAAATGTTGTTGACACGCGAATCCACACGATGCCAAAATGAATAGCTCATAACATATGTGAATACACTGGCAAAACAAATACACAGGCACAGACACAGGCACAAACACAGCGACATGCAGATGCAGATGAGATAAATGCTGGCTCGAAACAAAGCCCCAGCTGCCGCACAGCTAGCGAGTGAGATAGACAGCAGATGTGGCGAGAGAGTGGGATAGGTGCAGCTGGCTGTATGGCGAAGACAATTCATTTGTTTGGATGATAAACAGCTGAATTATAGCAAATATGGAAAACAATAAGGCAACGCGTGAAGGATGCTGATGCTGATGCTGATGCTGCCAGCTGCCTAGCACAGTTTCCACAAGACAATGGCGATATTACGTGGGCGTGACAGGCGGCAAAGGGACAAGGGATACGCCGAGTGGGCTTGGGGTCTGAGAGGGAGGGCTACTTATGTAAGTAAAACATGCAATGCATTTGTGTGCGGCGGAACTGCTGCCTCAGACTCAGGAGGTCTGCAATGGCAACACCATGTGACAAGTTGATAAATTAAAGTTGTCTGACAGCCAGCATGCAAGTGCAACGGCAGCGACAACTCCTGAAGCAGCAGCAGCAGCAGCATCAGTTACACTCTGTAGTCTGCAGTCAGTCACTCAGTTACTCAGTCAGTCAGTCAAACGGCTAAGTAGGCTGCCATTGGGCATAGCTCTGATGTCAGTTGGCTCTAAAGAATTGCATGATGTGCTAGTATTTCTCCTGCTCCCACGCAACACATAACTATTGTTTCACTCTTGCTTTAAGTTTACCCTTAACGTACATATGTGATTTAGAACAATGTAATTCATCCATACGCTCTTCTTCTTTCTATCTCCCTCTCTTTCTTTCTCTCTCTCTCTCTTTGTTCTTCTCTTTTACATTTACTCTACGTTATAGAACAATTGGCTTGGTATCAGCGTTGGGACAGAACGACGTACATGGTGCTGATTATCGGCATATTGCTTTTGTTGGTGGCCGTCATCATTATTTGTATCATAATTATTTGCATATGCCGTCGTCGTCGGCGTCAGGATAAATGTGAGTACAACAACAACTACAACTATTACTATTACAACCGCTGGCCATTCTTTGGCCGCATTATGGAAATGTTTCCCTAGCATAGTTTTAGGCACCACCAAAAACCAATCAGAAAAGAACAAATTGAAACAGCGAAAACGAGTTTAAGTTAATCCAATAAAAAAGAAAACGAATTAATCACTACCGAAACCTTGATTATTAAATGTAATCAATATTTTTTTTATTTTAATTTATTTATGGTTTGAATTTCATCTGAAGTTTGCCAAACGCTTTCGACTCTTGCATGCAGCATGCTTTCTATCGATTCGTGTATAACCAATACCAGGTCACAGGACACTTGCCTTAGTCTATCATACATACATAAATGTCGGCCAGCTTATTACCATATAACCATATTGCAATTCAAATGCGTTTTTGCCATTCACCTCTGTGGCCCCCATAAGTATGCTATGATTTTTTTACTGCTCGTTTTAATTACTGATTTTAAGCTTTTTCGCTGTGCTGTGCTCGACTCTGCTCTGTGCTTATGCGAATTATTATGTTATTATTAAAGTAAATTGCATATTTTTATTTAATATGTGCGAGTGCCCCAAATGCCATACAGGGTGCGCCATTAAGGAGCTAATTTATGCTCTCTATTATCATGCAGTTTTCACATAACGTCGCCCTGTATGACAGTTGGCCATTAATTCATATTTAAATGACAAAAAGTTGTTGAATTAACAAAAAACGCGGCAGCAAATATAATTATGTATTTCATTTTATTTTGTTTTTCCTATTTTTTTATGTTTTTCAATTATACATATGAATGGTTATTTGTGTAAACAACAACAACAACTACAACTGTTTGCTTGGCTCCATCCCCGTTAAATGCTTCAACAACAACAATCATACACACAAACATAAACCACACACATAAAACAACAACAACATCGTCAACATCATCTGTGGACATCAATGCAAAATTAATAAAATATATTAACAAAATGAAATGCTAACATTAATTACAATACCACAACAAAAACAATGTAAAAAACCTACAACTACAACTAATTAACAACCACAATGAACAACAATAAATTTCCCATTTTTTCCAATGTTTTGTTAACATTTTATTTCGTGTCATGCCTGCAATATTTTCAATTAATTTCGCCTGCAATCTCACACCTCTTCCATTCATCTCTATCGATATATGTATCAATCTATCTGTCTATCTCTCTCTATCTATCTATCGATTGATCTATCTATCTGACTCATACACTTGTGTATAATATATATTGTTGTCTCTATGCTGCTTCAATTATTAATTGCTCGCTGTAACCACAACAACAATCAACTACAACAACAACTACATCAATAATAATAACTACAATAACTACAACAACCACAACTGCAAACAACCACAACTTCAACATCATATAATACGCTGCTTTCAATGCTAATCAAAAATCTTCACACAAACACCGCACACATAAACACAAATCAACAAACATCTCTAACAACTGCAACTACAACAAACACCATCGACAAATAACAACAACTACAATAACTTGCAAACAAACAAACAAAATTGTCATTTGATTTAAATTCATTTGGTAAAGATCATACGGAAGTATCCATTAGCGCCAATCAGAGGTAAGTGCTGCATTTCTTTTTCATATTCAATCGACTTTATGACTACTTGTAACTATTGAGTAACTTTTTGTGCAATTCTTTCCTACATTTTATTGTTTTATGTACATTTTTAAAAAAATGTTTATCAAATTTATACAATTTTTGTGTTCTCTGATAAATCCAACAAAGATTTCAGCCAAAATAAATCAAATTAGACGCAAACGAAGCGACTTAAAAAATATGAGATATGCGATTTTATTATTATCAGACTTCAATGTATTAAATGAAGTAAAAATGAATTTAAATTGTACATTTTATGGGTTTTATTTTTCCATATATTATTGCAATTATTTTTGTATTCTTCTCATATAGTTTAAATTAAAAACTACTTACGAAATATTCAACATGGCAACTTCGATAATTTCAACTTGCAAAATATTCTATGTTTTAGTTTACACAATATTCAAGCCGCAAAATGATTTTTCCACTGGGGAGTAATGATTACAAATCCTTTCAGACTTTAACCATAAATTGTATAAACTTTAGTAAATTTTTCTGACTTTTTAAATTCTTTTTCAACTTGCTTTTTAAAATAAAATATATTAAAATCTCTAATATTTGATAAATCATAAAGCTAGCATGCTTTTTCTGCTTAATAATTAGACTAAGATATCAAGTTCAAACACAATTTTTGATTTAATTTTTCATTTTTTTCTCACGCATTTTTGTTATAATTTTACGCTACAATTTTTGCTAATCGTGCGCACCACACAACCACAACAAAAACAACAACAACAACGACATACACAAATGTAAATTGTATTTGTAACTGTAACAATGTGTGTTTATGTTTTTGAACTCGTAATCAATTGTTGCTTGCTTCGTTCGCTTCATACAAAAACACACACGCTAACAACAACAACCACTGACAACACACACTCGCTCACACACACTGCATTCATTGCGAGTACAGCGTGCTATCATATCAGCCGGTGTTGCCACAAGTGGGCGTGGCACTGCCCATACAAGAGACAACGGCCACATTGTTGCCATCGACGCTGTTGTCGCCGCAGCAACTGCAACAACAACAGCAGCAAATACAACAACAGCAGCTGCAACCAAAGTTGCCCGAGACGGAGAACAACAATGAGCTGGCCACGCCCCCGCCTACTGCGCGCAATGGGGCGCTGCATGGCACAGTGCCAAAATCGCCGCCACGCTGGCCACTGCGGCCTGGCGTCATGTTGCACGTGAGCAGCGACACCAAAGAGAATCTGGCCGTGAATCGCATGACGCTCAAACCGAATGCGAACTCGAGCTCAAATCCCAGCTCGCTTCCAAATGCGAGTCAATTGTCGGCGCAGTTAAGTGCCGTGCTGAATGATAGCCAAACTAACTCAAATAGCACAATGCTAACCGAGGTGACGGTGATGGACACAGGAACAGCTACAGCAGCAACAACTGGAGCAGCAACAACAACAACGAGCAACAGCAATCGCAGCAGCAGCTGCTGCAGCAGCCAAGCGTAGGCTGCTGAAGACTAATCCCAATGATCCCATTGCCTTGCCATCGACAGATGCCACCAGTTCAGCCGAAGTGCTGCCCGAGCTGGCCGCCTGCCGTGACAATCCGATTGCAGCAACAGCAGCAGCAGCAATTGCCGCAACAACAACAACGACAACGACAACAACTGTGGCAACGGTTGCTGTGGCTGGCAGCATGCAACGCATTTGGAACTTTGTGTTTCGACGAGCGAAACGCTCGGAGCAGGACGACGGTATCAGGGACAGTCAGCGGAGTCATGTCGGCTTGTTGCACACATTTTGGCGTGGGCGTGGCAGCAGCGGCGAGTCGCCGTTTGGAGCACAGCATCGCCTAAAGGGCATTCGTTGCAGTGGCAGTGGTAAACATCTATATACAAAGTACACATTAGACTCACGACTCGCCAGACACTAACTTTTGATTTTCTTGTATCTTTTTTATTTATCATTTGCCCAACTTATGTTGCAACACATATTGCGCGCACACCCACACACACAAATACACAAACGCATCTTCACGTATCACGCTAGTCACCTACAAAAAGACGCCCACAGCAACAGCAACAGCAACAGCAACAACAACAACAGCAACTAATGCTACAACCACAACAACAACAGCAACAGAGGCAACAACGACAACAGCACAGCTGGCGAGCACAACTTGCAGTCCCAGCAGTGTCCCATCACATGCCTCTGTGACATTTCAAGCGCCTTCATTAGACAAGACACCGCCAACAGAAACCACAGCAGCAGCAGCAGCAACAATCGGAGCAGCAACAGCAGTCCGCGCTGGGCCTGGCTTGGAGCCAGCAGCAGCACAGTTGCAGCCCACGCGCGGCATACTCAAGTGCCCCACGCCCCCGCCACGCCCACCGCCGCCCATATTGCCGTTGCGGCGTGGCCCTGGACACCAGCAAGAACAGCAGCTGTCCAGCGACAGCAACGGCAGCAATCCGAAGCCGCCGCGTATTCCCAGCGGCAACACGTTGCCGCCGCTGCTGAAACGCACCGTTGTGGTATCGCCGAGCCGTGTCGAACGCGTTCAAAGTAAGAGCCAAACTCACAAGTCATCATGCCATCCATCCACTCATATTCATACTCATTCCCAACACTCATCCAGTCAGCCAGGCATTATTCATATATATATTCACTGCTACTCGACTCATAAATCATTTACATTGATTACGTTTTTCAATTGAATTCTCTATGCCTGCCTGGCCTGTTTATTAATACTCTCTTGTACATTATACGCCAAGTGCGAGTTCATTCTGTGCTCTCCACGTATCTGCAAATATTCCTTCCCCATGCATATCTTAACGTGACTTTCCCCTGCATCTATCTATATGAAAAGTTATTAAGCAAAGGTGACTTGCCAAATGTGCAGCGCTTTCTTGCGAAAACAAATCCCACAACGTATGCTTAGTATGTGAACTTGTAGCTTAATGTTCGCAAAATTCATTTCGAGAAAGCAATTGTTGTCTAAGCATATTGAAATCGATGAATTGCAAGTCTTTGAGCTGGGGATTTACGAGCGTTTTTAGTCCTCAAAACAGTTTATGCAATTCAGTTCCCATAATATACGAAATCGAGTTTAAGGGTCTTTTGAAATACTAAATAATAAATGCAATTCAATGAAGCTATTAATATTTTTAAGCAGAGAAAGTACTTACTTTAAGAATTAAAGATGCAGCCAAAAATAAAATAAAATAACCTGAAACTCCTGCCAGAAAAATAAAACACAATGTTATAAAATGTTTAGGCTTATTTTCTTCGAGAGAATTTTCTAATTATTTCATACAACAATAATATTATTAGGAGTCAATTTTCACCATCTAAAATTTCACCAAGCAGCTCCTTCCTTTTCATTCCAAACTTCATACCATCATCTCACAGTCCACACACATTGTAAATACTGAAAACACGTACTCTGAGCTATCTATCCTCATATTGCCTAATCTGTATCTCTTTGTACCACACACCTATCAACCTATATCGCTGTAAGTAATTTACTATAACGAATCGAATCTCGAGGTGCTCATTTAAGTGAGAGAAAGTGAAAAGAAAGAAAGTACAGAGACAAAGACAAACAACAAGTAAGAGAAACTCAATGAAAAAATGCTCGAAACTTCACATCAACACCAAATTTGTTCATAGATCGACATTCGAAGAACTTCAGCTAACGCAATCAGCAACTTGTCACTAGTTCAACTATCGATGTTTCTATTCTAATCTTCCTATCTATATGTATATATATTTTTTCTAAAATTATTTGTTTTCTTTTATTTGTTTCTTGCTTGCACTTGTTCAATCTTTAAATGTTGCCTGCTTGTGAATTTTCTTTTGTTCAACTTTCTGCATGCAATTCTTCATTAATATAAAAAGAAAAAGATAAAAACTAAAAAAAAATCTTAAACTTGATGAAATTATAATTATTTATGTTTAATTTGAATAGGCTTTCGATTTCTAGGTATTATGAAAGAAAAACAGACAAAACTACTTTAGTTTAATTTTAGTGAAATGATTTTTAGCCTAATACTTTATGATTTTATGATTGACTAATTGAATTTTTCTACTTCTTTTTCCATTTTACCAAAATATTTTCATTTCCATTTATCTCATTTGCTCTTCTGATTTACCAAAATCGTCGCAACCAAAAAAAAATCAAATAAAACCAAAACCAAACACAACTGAAAACTGTGCAACGCTAATCGCCAAAAAAAATCAACCGATCCGTATTCGTATGCTACTATATATATATATATATATATAGTACACGACAAGTCGTCTTCACTGGGGGATCCATTGACGGAACCTGGCGAGTATGAGAATCTACCGTTTCATGGTCTGCAAACGGCACCTAACAAGGTACAGTTGATATTCTATTGTTTTAACCGACATAACCTAGAATTGAGTATTGAATTTGTTAAACACTCACTCACTCACACACACACACTCACTCACTCACACGCACACACACACCGAAAGCATCCATACACTGCGCTAATATCGTAATATCGCCTAAGTACATATTATATATAAGTCGAAGCTTTTGTCTCTTTTCAATGTCTATATCTATCACTGTCTCTCTCTCTCTATCTCTCTATATACATATATATATATATATATTCATCTGTCTCTGATCCTTAGTGTTATGTCATATTCTATATATTTATCTTAAGTTTGATTTTCCTCTGTTTATGATAAGTATACCAAATATAGAGAGTGTGTCTAGTATATAATACTTACATAACTAGTCTAATCTTAAAGCTGTTCGCTTTTTCCCATTGCCATTTGCCATTTGCCTAATGATGTCTCATTCATCATTCATTTGTCATTTCAATGTCATTTTTTTTGCTCTTTCGTTTCCTTTTCCTTTTTCTACATCAAAAAATCAAGCATATCCGTTTCAGTTTTTACGCAACAAAACAAAACGAAACGAGATGTTACCAAATATAATAATAATAATGATTTATGTGTCTTCAAGTGAATTTGTCTTGAATTTCATTTCTCTCTGGCTTTGGTTTTTTTTATCTATATTACAAATGTATTTTAAGTACCCAAAATTGTATGCCTAATTGACATGTGAATATATTTTATAATACTGTAGCTTATATTGTCTACCTTGTAAGTTTCTTATACCATAATTTAATTATTATTTTTTTTTAATCAAGTTTCAAATTTTGACACAATCACAATTCAGCAAATATGCGAGCCTAGCCGGAGAATAAAATAATGTGAATTCACAAAAATGAGCGAATACCCAATATCTAAAGAATATTTTTAACTGAGCATTATAGGAAAATTATTTTACCAGCAAGCAGTCAGATATTGTCACAGTTGTCTAAGGAATATTTTTTGCTTTCATTTGAACTGGGAGTTCAATAATAATAAAGATGAAGTTCATTAATAATAAGTCTATTTATTGATTGTTGTTTTTTGAAAATAAGCCTTTCATAGCATGCTCAGCATAAAGCAACGTAAGAGACATTGAATTATGCAAACAAATTATCAACAAGTTTAAACACATATGAAAAATGTTAATTAATTAATTTATTTATATAAATTGCTACTAATTAAAGCAATTAAATCAGTGAATGAGTTAATAATGACATTACAACGTGTTCAGTATAGATATAAATAAATATATTTTATATTCATCATATGAGATTTATTCAAAAGTCAAACGCTAAGCTCGCATATTTAGTACAAAAAAAAAAAAATACACAAATTGCAGAATCACGAGATGAACACAGTTTTCTCTCAACAGAATTTTGCCATCAATGTTGTTTCGCTAGTTTCGACACATTTGTTTCAAACACGAAGACAACAAAAACAATTCACTCACAAATTAATTAACTCAAACTCTTAACTGTAAGACAGCCAACTGCAAATTCGCAACTAACTGCAGCTAAAACGCAGCACAACCATTAACTAACCGCCAACTAATCGAATGTTCTCTCTTTTAACGCTCTCTCTTTCTCTCGCGTCCAACTAATACGCTGCCGCATCCTTTGCATGTATCCGCCTCGCATTCGCATCTGCATCCGCATCCGTATTCGTATTCGCAACCGCAGTTCTCTACTACCCCTACAAATTTTAATAACAACACAAATGTGGTGCGCGTCGCTCCACGACCCAAGAGACTCAATGGAAATATTGGTCAAGCCATGAACAACCCGCAACAGATGCATCACCAGACTCTACAACATCCTCAACAGCAGCAACACTACTACGACCAGCAGCAACAGCAGCAGCTGCAACAACAGCAACAACAACAGCATCAACACCAGCATCCACAGCTGCAGTACAACACTTTGCAGTACGGGCGTGGCTGCACAGTCCCGCCCCCTCACAATCGTAGCATGGATCAGCTGGAGTCCGGCTCCGATCAAATCCAGTACAATCTCAGCAATTGCTTCCCTAAGAGCTACACCGAATACTATCAGCAACACCATCACCAGCAACAACAACAACAGCAGCACCAACAACAACAGCAGCAGCAGCAGCAGCCACAACAATCGCTGCAACAGCCGCAATCGTCACAAACAATCGCAAAAGTTCCACACGAATTCGGCGTCGAATGCCCAACTCTTGAATGCCATCGAGCATGATTATCAGCCCACGTATGCGGTGGTGGAACGTGTGCCGCCACCTCCCCCCGCACCCAGCTCAGCGCTGTTGAATACGAATCCTTTTCTGGCCGCTAGCAACTTTAAGAAATACGACGCGGCTGGCGAGGAGCTGCTGGGCAGCATGCAGCGTGGCAAGCGCGGCAAGGCGGGCAGTCTGCTGGATCGCATGGACATCGACAAGAAATTCTACTCCCTCAAGTTTCCCAATGTGGGCAACAATGCCAACAACAAGCTGAAGAAGCCCGCATACAATCTAAATGCATCGCTGGCGACAGCGACCGCCATCGTCGTCGTCATCGACGGCGCCCAAGTGTAAGCGGCATCATTCCTTTGCTGGCGGTAGCCATGGCGATATTGAATCCAACGGCAAGCCCATGCGTCTGTACGATCCGCCCGTCTATGAGAATGTGGCGGACAAGTGCGGCGGCGACACTTTGTTGGACAATGAAATGGGCGGCGACGGCAACAGCTTGAATGCTGGCAGCAGCAATCTCAATTTGAGTGTCAATCTGAATCTGGCCACAGTTCAGCTGCATTCGCAGCCAACGGCTGCCGTCGTCTCGCAAAGCCACAAGAAGAAACATCACCATCGCCAGCACCAGCAAAAGGCTGATGCCCAACCGGGCGCCCTTGGCGCTGACTTTCAGCTGATGGAGCCCGAACGCCTCAGCATTTATCGCAGCGATTCGGG
Organism: Drosophila siamana; assembly: GCA_035047445.1. Lineage (NCBI taxonomy): Eukaryota > Metazoa > Arthropoda > Insecta > Diptera > Drosophilidae > Drosophila > Drosophila siamana. The sequence goes on along the minus strand of JAWNPP010000107.1, from coordinate 164,916 downwards.
CATCTCGAACAGCTCGTATGAATCACAGCTGCCGGCCCTTGGCCAGCGCACGCCCAAGGCACACAAGGCCAGCGCCTCTGGTCTGAATGTAACCCGCAAGCCCGTCTACATGAATCTCGAGGGTCAACAGCAGCAGCAGCAACAGCAGCAGCAGATGGCGGCACGTGCCGGCTCACCGGCTCACAATATTAATTCGTCCTATGAATCGGCCTCATCGGCGCCCGTCACAGATCCCACCTCGCTCAGCTCCTGCAATTCGCTCTACAGCAGCGGCACCGGCACCGTCAGCGTCGGCACTCGCTGTAATCGCCACCCAGCATCGCATCATCATCAGCAGCAGCAGCAGCAGAAGCAGCCAACACCGGAAATCACAACACCCGAGGATTACGAGCAATACCAACTGGGGCATCAGACGGGCCACTCGGCCTCCATGTTGTCTGTTGCCAGCAGCGTCAGTGCCGCCAGTCGCGGCAAGTGCAAGCCTTCCTCCAGCACAACGGCATCAGCAACAATAACAGCTGCACAGCAGCTGCAACAGCAGCAGCAGCAGCTGTCGCATCGCGTGGGTCCGCATGAGGTGCGTATGATTCAAGATACGTTTTAGGCCCAGCGGGGATTGTGGCAGACAGCTCAATTACTGGGGGCAATCCTTTAAATTCCAAACACATACACACACAATTCCACACACACAGGCCACACAATAACTGCCACTGTTTCTGTTCAAGTTTCATTATCATCAGTTTAACAATGGAATTTAAGGAGGTTTCAAAGTAAATGAAGATTTTTTTTGGTTTTGAGTTGAAAGATAGTTACTATACACTGAACAATAAAAAGGATATAAGTTCCCAGAAAAGACATGTATATCTAATTCCAATACTTAATTGGAGAATCGGCATTATAAATGCTGACTAGAATCAATAGCATTTTCAAATGGAATAAACAAGTTGGTTAGATAAAAATCTAAAACTTGTTATTTCACGCAACTTAACTGAAAATTTAAGTGATTAGCATAGCGAGTGTCTTCTATTGATTTACTAAATAAGCTATAGATCTGAGTTAGTTTCATCAGATTGCACTTGAATAACATCAGTGGAACCAGTGGATTAAAGCAAAAAAATGTATGCTTACCATTTAAAATATTGCAATTTTTGGCCAAGATTTCCAATACAAGTTCATGTAAATCTGTAATTGAAAAATTTTACAAAAATTACTAAAATTTATCAAGTTAAGAAACATTGGAAATCATGAACATTTTTCAAGATATATTTATTTTAATTGAAAGCATACTAAAGAATTAATTCTTTTGAGAATGAAAAGAATAGTGGGAATTAAATTCGATGATTCGCTTTTAAATTGTTTTTTTTTTTGCATTTAAATATACAGATTTAATTTATAATTCTTGTTTATTTAACCACAAGAGTTTTACATTGTTTCGTTACTTTCAATTATTTTCTTTCACATGTCGCACATTCGCTTTAATTGCATAAACATATAATTTTGCTGCAACAACTACAATGCCGACGTCACTCACAAAAACAACATCAACAACAACAACACCATTAATAATAATAACAATGACACACAATGTTACTGCATGCATGTGAAATATGCCTTTTGATAAATCGCCAACCACAAAACTAACCGCAGTCAAACCAATTGCTGGCCAATAATCCATTTTTAGCACTTAAACGGCATAACAACAGCAGTAGCAACAACAACAGCAGCGGCATCGGCAGCGGCAGCAATGCCTGCAGCAAGAAACTACGACGACAGACCATCAGTGACCCCTACGCACATATCAAACGGCATTATGCCATCGATGCCGAAGCCCTTAATGCCAACAGCGACAACAACAATACCAGCGCCCACAACGCTGAAGCCTTTGGTGCCAACAGTCATTGCTGCACGCCAGCAGCAGCAGCAGCAACGTCAACAGCAGCAGCAGCAACAGCGCAACAAATTAACAGCAGCAACAATAGGCGGGGGATTGAGCATGGGCAACGGGGGTGTGGCCATCATCAACAACAAATGCTAATGCCAAATGAATTGATGCTGCAGGCAAGTCGATTGGCTGCTAGCCACCGCCGCCACCTCCACGAACTCCATCAATGTTGACTGCAATCAGAATTTAAGATATGTACCGCCGATGCCAAGTGCAGTCCAGCCACTGGCCGGCGGCGCCTACGATTGTTTGGTGGTGCGTCGCCCGATGCGGTTGCCGTTACGCAAACATCACACCTTCCACTTCCAGACCACGCAGACGGCCAATGGCAAATTGCAGCAGTTGCGACGCCAGCTGCAGCAACAGCAGCTGGAGCGGGAGCAACAACAGCTGGAGCTGGGGCCCCTCATCTATCGACCACTGGCGCTAAGTGAGCGGCATGCCTTTAAGCCAATTTCGCCAACACCTGCGACAGCAGCAGCAACAACGGCAGCGACCAGCACATTGCCTGATTATGAAAAACGCAAAGAGAATGCGACACAGCAGCAACAGCAGCAGCAGCAGCAACAACAGCTGCAAGCAACGGGGCTGCAACTAAATCCGGCCGCTTCATTGGAGGCATTAGAGGTGCTAACTAAAACGCATCCGGACTTTATGTTTACACGACCAAAGATGGAACAAAGAGCAGCAATTGCTGGTGCAGCAACGACAGCAACTGTTGCAGTGGAGAACGACGAGGAGGAGGAGGAGGATTTGGGATATTCCTTTTGCGAGGAGGAGTACATGGTCGATGATGACAACGGCAATGACAACAATGCTGATGGACAGCTCGTTGATGAAGAGCAGCCAGAGGAGGAGGAGGAGGAGGTGGAAGAGGAGACGCCACACAATGCCACAGCACCGCCCACAACACCCGCCCACAGCAACAACAACAACAACAACAACACTAACAACAACAGCGCAGCCATTGCTAATGCCACAGCGGGGGCATTGAGATACTTCATGACACAGAGCTATCGCGAGGTGCACATTTAGAATGCCACGAAATGTGGCTGACAAAAGTTAGACAGGCCTAAACGACGCATACAAGGTATTTAGTAATTACGAGTAGAGAGCAACACAGTTGGAGACGGAATAAGTACATATTTATACTTAGCATAATTCGAGAAATTACCCTAGCGAGAGAGAGTAACAGCGAGGTCAGATAAAACTTAACTAAAATATACAATAGTTTCTAGCATAACGAACAAAAACAAAAACAAAAAATGAGCGACTACATTCTGCATTATTCTCATATCTCATATATTCATATAAAATAATAGACAACTCGCCGGCCTCTAGAGGAGCCCGAGATTCTCAACCCAATATGAAGAAATCGAATATATATATATATATATAGCAAGTGTGCTAAAGGTCTAAGTTGACACGCCACTTCGTTGTTAGTGTAAATAGCTAGCTTAAATTAAATTAAACTTGATACATTATTAATTAACAATTAACACACAAAACCACACACTTAACATTCCCAGCACAAAAAAAAGCGATTCATTCCAACAAGAAATCTACATAAATATATAATAGTAAATATAATTAATTATGATTAAGTATTATGGATTAAGACAACTCTGACTGTATGTGTGTTAAGTTTGAAGTAGTTTTGTGTAAATTACAAATTTAGATATGTGTATGTATATGAGAAGTCCTCGTCATGTATATATACTATATATATATGAAAGCAATGCTTTCAATCCACTTTACGATCTTTGATTTAAGCAGCAAAACCAAACAGAAGCCAAGCCTATACTATTCATCTTAAGAAACATATTTATTCATTATTTATTTAAATATTATTTAATTAATTGATAGTATTAATACTTCGAAATCTATGAAAATACCAAAGCAAAGCAGAAAAGCTCAAATCGAAATTCACTTCAAGCCTAACCCAAAGACATGGTCATCAACACAAAGCCAACCAACTACAATAATAACAACAACATCAAGATCAACATCAATCGAATTCCAAATTCTAGTACTTAAAGTGTGTTCTAAATGACAAAACATTGTTGATTTCTTATAGCATGTGTCCGATTTTGAGGATCCATACAAAGGCAGCAATACCTATATATTCTAAATTCATTTTGTATAACTTTCCAACTAAAATGCCAGCTAAATGTTTTATGTCACAAAGGTAATTCTCTTGTTTCTTCTTACTTTAATAAATAAATAAATGAATTGTCGTCTTAAGTTTTTTTCTTATATTATTATTATTATTTTTTTGTTAATAATTTATTTCAACTGTCGTGCTGTCAATCAATTTGAGATCAATCGATTCGAGACTTGAAATCGTTCCATATGCTATGCTAGCACACACTTTTCTCACGCTCTTATTATCTCGGCTCTCAGCTCTCAGCTCAGCTCTCTTAACATTTACATCTACGACAGGCGTTATAGATTATTAATACAAATACAACAATGTTGCATGCGTGCGCTTTTCTAACCCAATTCAACCATTCGCTGGCAATTGATGAAACATACGAAACTTACACAAAAATACTTAATTCCATTTCAAATTCAACATTCGTGTCGATGCAGCCATTGAATGCCGCTAATTTCGATGATGAATTCATCTATGCCGATCTCGAGAGTCAGCATTATGGGCCCATCAACTATAAGGCCGCCTCTCTCTATGCCCAGGTCAAAAAGAACAAGAAGACTGGCGCTCTGGAGGAGCAGAAGCAGTAATCGAGGCACCTCAAGTCTCACTCAATCTATTTTGCAGTGCATTTTGGTAAATGTTTTCAACATTATTTTCTATTTTGTTCTTCTACTATAAACTTTTGAATTAATACTGAGTTTGAGCTTCTGTACTACAGAAATGAAACTTACATGTAAAATTGTTTAAAGCAAAATGAATAACGAATTTCTTAACTTTATAAATGCGAATACAACAAATGATAGTAATTGTTATAAAAAAAATCTTATTAAAAATACAAAAAAAAAAAAAAAAAAAAAAAATACAAACAAACATAATAAACCAAAAATATGTATATTATATTAAGAGCCTCGTGGCAAATTGAAAAGCTAAACTTTTTGACAGTGAATACAAACATTAAATGGAGCATTGACGGGCCCATTGAGTGCTAAATGTAAAAAACAAAAATAAAACAAAAAACAAAATAAACAACAAAAAGCAAAACAATTACATAATTTTTATCACTAAACACAACAAATATTAGCAGGCATTGTACTTAGAGACATCAAGCGGATAGTTATTAATTAAACAAACAAATAAGAAACCAATTAAAAATTGAAAAGCAATTAACACAACAACATAAAGTCGAACAAATTAAATATGCAACTTAATATAGACACATTTTTTTAAAAATAATTCAATGCAACAATATCAACAGAATTGCAATTATTTTTTGTATGTTTAAAACTCAACCGCAAAAAACAAACAAAACAACTCCCAAAGGAGTGCAAACTTAAAAAAAAAAAACACAAAACAGCTTCGGTTCGCCGAATGTTTGATACCCTTACAGGAAATACATTATAAAGCTCCACTACAAACTTGCTGCTCTCCAATCAAGGGTGTTCAAAGTTGCATAGACAAAACTGACTAAAAAAAATACCCATCAAAACGACAGACAGCAAATTAGCAGGTTGAGAGAATGGAAGGAGAAAAATACTAACATTAATATTAATTTACATTGTTTTCTATTAGTGTACAAAAAAAAATAAATAAAAAGAAACAAGAAGAGGAGAAAAAACAACAATATAACCATATACAATACAAAATTATTGTATTTAACATAAATAATTGAAATTAATGAAACTAAAATGAAAGAAAAAACATGCAAGTCGAATCAATTTTGTTATGCAATTTATTGTAATTAATTATAAATCTAATTTATTATTAATTATGTGAAAGAAAAACCAACAAATTCTATATATATATATATATATATATATATATATATATACATACATATATTATTGTATAATTATACAAATAAATTATATAAAAAACAGCATTTACTTGCAAATGCCGGCAAAACAAAGAAAAACTAAAAGTAAAACTAAAGGTAATGAAATAGGATTGAAGAGCAACCAAAAAGTGGAATTAAATTGAAGGTAAACAACTTAGACTCAAGTACTTATATATATAATTCTATATATATATATATATACATACACACATATGTATAATGATGATGATGCCCCGTAAATATACGAAAGTAAAGTAAATTATGACGAAGAAAAACTAAATAAATGCATTGTAAAATTAAAAATTCAACTCGTGTGTTTTTATTATTATTTTTCTACTCTCAGTGCGTTGGATAACGTTTTACCTCTATACCCCAAAAAGGTAAATGAAATATCTACTGAATAAACTTGTGATTCAACATACGTGTGCATAGAAAAAGGCAATATAACAATCGAACTCTTTGAGGTACTTAATAGTCCACATAGTAAAAGGGGAAAAAACAAAGCTGAAAATGCTGATGTCAAGGATAAATCATTTCGATATTATCTGCAGTTCACCGGAAACTCAGCATGAGCATTGCAGAGTTGCAAAGTGACTTGCATGCAAATTGCAAAACAAGTTGAATTCCTTTCGCGTGGCTTGAAATCAAAAGCGAATTTAGTGCCAATTTTTGCATATTAGTTGGTCCAATCGAACGTGTCTCCCCCTCCTACCAACCATTCTGTAACCTGCTGCACACAATGCTGAATGAGGAGGTGGAGGTGGCAAGTTGAATGTGCCATACAGTTGCTCTTCGTTTTTATGCTCTTTCTCATTCTCGTTGCCGTGTGTCATTTCCGTGCAACGTAACTGAATTCGGTTATTGCTTCCTGCGGCGTTGCAGCACTGTCATTTCCGTTGCTGCCAAATACACACGCACACACACACACACACACACACACGCACACAGGTGCAACGAAGTCGAGGTCATTTGACAGCGATTGCGCTTCTATTAATTGACGCTTCAAAATTTAGGTAAATTTGGGGCAGCGATGCTAAATTCATATTTGTTTTAAATTCAAAAAAGTGCGATGCACTTTTGTTGCATTTCCGCTCGCACACATGTAAATACACACACATACACAATTATGTGTGTTGTATATATATTATATATACGTACATATTTTGTGCATTTACAGCTGCGAAAAAACCGCATTCATTTCCGCAATTGCATTGAATTACATTTAATTTTTAATGCGCTTCTTCAATAGCAGCCCTGCTCTTAACTATGACAGAGTAGTCTCTGTGTGTGTTGGTGTGTGTGTGTTGGAGTGTCTGCTGTTAGTGTGGCTTTGTTTCTAATTAGAATTCAGTTGACAGCTGACCCCAATTGCAAAGTGCAAATAATAAGTGCCACATTATTGCATGCCATTTGATTATTGCTCCGCATCGAAGTTTGGGCAGTTCTGAAAGCTACTTATTAACTGCTTCGACGGCAGCAGTCTAATGGCCAACCGTTTGCACACAAATTTTCTAAACAATTACGTGCCTAGTGAGCTCATAAAAACGCAAACAGCAAAAAAAAAGCAAGGTAAATGTTGTACGGCAGGCGGCAATTACTAATTGCCACACTGGGGCACATTGACAACCCTGGACCTGGTTCAACTAATGGCCAAAATTCGCCTTTGCAATGACCCTCAAATAAATGGACAACAGCAGGACAGCTGGACAGCAGGACAGGAGCAGAACACCTGCACAGCCTGGCGTTGGGATGCAAAGGACCAACTTTTTGTCTCAACTTTACAGTGTTTTTCTGTGTGTTGTTGGCTGGTGTCCCTTCTAATGACATGTTGCAGTGGCAGGCAGCAGGCAGCAGGCAGCAGCTGCAACAACAAAAACTATATAATTTTTAAAAACAAGAACAAAAGCCAATGGCAATGACTGCTCTTCTTGTTGTTGTTGTTGTTGTTGTCTGCTGTCTGCTGTTAATGGCGCCGAAAAGTATGCAAAACAAACGGACAGAAACAGAAACAGTACGAGAGAGAGAGAGAGAGAGAGAGAGAGAGAGAAACAACGAAATAGACAGACAAAGGACGAGAGGACAGACATTCGTAGACCAGAATGGAGCGGAGTTCAGTCGAGTAGAGTTGAGTTGAGTTGGCGTGGAGTACACGACATTTAATTGTGCCAACTGTTGTCGAACAATAAGCCTCCTTTGTCGTTGGCTCTCCCTCCTCTCCGCCTCTTGCCGCTGCAGCTGTCTACTCTTAGTTAGCCCACTCGGTCATTGTATCAGTTTGTCAGTTACTTTGTTCGGCTTTTACACACTTGCACACCAACAACTACAACTACAACTTCAACTACTTCTGTTACTGGCATCACATTCATTGTGCGCTTCGACCCAAAACTTTTTGCCACGCAAAATAATTCACTTTTAAATTAAAGTCTACTTCGATTAGTTACCACAGTTACGGCAGCAGCCGCAACTCAAGTGCTGCCCTGTCATGTCCTGCCGTGTCCTTCACATCTGTTTGGCTTGCCAAGAAAACAAACCGCCTGCGCATAAACTTTACCAACTAAAACAAAAGCCAACTGTCTCCGGGCTGTCAACTCTGGTGTGCAAAGCTCTGGCATGGTCCAGGTGCTGCCTGCCCAATCTGCCCAACCTGGCCGACCTGGCCCCAGTGCCGCAGGAGATCCAACCTCATCTTCATCTGCATGTTCTCTCACATCTCATCTGGGTCATCTGGCAGCAGCAGCAGCAGTTGCTGTCCCTGCGATTGTGAATAGTTCAATCTGCAGCTGACAATGAAACGCCAGCTTACGCATTGCATTTTGTTTTATGCAAACCGATTTCCGACCGAAAATATTTAAATCTTAATGGAAGCCAGCTAAGCAATTGCTTTGAATTTCTCTGCACGTGCAAGTGCCTAAGTATGTAAGAAATAAATATTGACTTACTTGTTTTTTCTTCATTGAGCTTTGTTTGATTTATAATTTCAATGAGTATAGATTAAGTCTTTGTTTGACTTACAGTTCCTTTAAATCAATTTGTCAGAGTCATAGTTCCAACAATCCTCAAATAATTTAATTTTCGAAGAATTAAATGCAATTAATAAATGGGACTTATAACTTAATTTTCCACATTATAATTTTAAATAATAAAATAGCTAATATTATAAGCTTAAAAGTTACGTAGATTTAAAAAACTCTGCGTTTTTTCGCTTAAAATATCTTAAATAAAAGAAATTATGTAAAAAATTTATAAAATATCTGTAGCTGCAAATTTTCGCGAAGCGATAAAGTCAATTGTTTGTGTGGGCTTTAAGTTGCAACAGCTTTGCGATGGCGTACAACGGTGCGTATGATTTGCATAGCTGTATATGGTGCAAGTTGTACGTGAGCAGCAGCTGGAATCAGCCTTGGGGCCATAATCAGCAACTACTGTAGCAGCAACAACAGCCACAACAACAACAACAACAGCAGCAACAGCACGCACATAAATTATGAGTACTACACTATGCTGCAGCTACAACTGGCAACTACAACTCGACTGTGCTGCACAGAAGTGAACGTAAGGAAATGTTGCGGATGGTTGCTTGCTTCGATATGGCATTGCTGTCGATTCGTGAATGCCAACATACAAACTCTCATAATTTCCATGTCAGTCTGCCTGATTGACGATGACGAAAACGTCGACGACGATGACGACGACGTCGACATCGACTACGATGATGATGACGAGGTTGCAATGGCAGTCGAAGCATCAAAAGGCAGAGCTACAGAGCTGTCTCCCTCTCCCATTTTGAAACATACAGCAGCAAAGCCTAGAGTAGCATTTTTGGAAAGCAATGACACATTTTGATGGCGCAACAATCACAGCAATAGCAACAGTAACAACAACAACTATGACTCTGCTGCAGTTGTTCTTGCTGTTGCTGCCTGTGCGGAAGCTCTCTACAGACATACAGAATGCCAAAAGGTGAGCGAGCAATTGCGCTGGGAGAACTGAGACTGCAGAATGTGCTGGGGCAGAGATTGAGCTGCAGCGGAAGCAAAAGAATGAAGCAAATGAACTTACGACAGCACACAAACAGCGTTGCATGTCAACTGAGCTTTATAGTGTGCTAACTACCGATCTCAAATGTGCAGTATGCAAGTAATTATGTGTAAAACTAAACTTCAAGCTGTCTGATTAATACCTACTTTCAAATGCCAATTAAAAATCGAATATAGATATCGACAGTAACTTTGCCTTTACTGCCGCAAGTTCAGAGCTCTGTCTGTTGTCGCAGCTGAAAGCGTTTTTACCTGTACGAGTTGTCAACGACGTCATTATTGTGAAACTGCTGCCCTTCGACAATGCTGCTGCTGTTGCTGTTGCAATGCGTTGCACAATCAAAGTTCATTTGCAATGTTTGCGCATAGATTCGAATGCCAAACGGTGCCTCAATCAGAAGCAAAGCCAGAGACAGAACGCAGCAAACTTTCTGAACTACTTGCAACGATTTCCTGTTCGTTCGACGTTCACCAAACTTTCGAAAGCTCGAAAAATTGAGGCAAGTTTGCAGTGTCCTGTCTGGCATGGCAACGGAAACATTACTGTTGCAACGAGCGGCTCAGCTCCTTCTCTCGTTTGCTGCGCTTTGTTCTTTCGCGCTGACCAACTGATTGTCAGAGGCGGGAATGTGAGCCAGACACAACAGCAGCAATGAGGCAATGTGCAATGGCTGCCACATGCCCAAAAGAGCGGACAGCAATAGCCATAATTTTGATATGGCTGGCATGTTGCGTTTGTTGCCCCTCAAGAGATTGATGTGTGTCACAACTGTGATGTAAGGGAATCCTAAATGCTTATTAATCAGTTGAATGAAATTGCACAGTATGTAAAGTGATGAAGACTGTGGAAATGTTTACAAAAATAAATAAATAGAGTAGAATAGTGAGCAAATATTGACAAAAGAAAATTAAAAATGTATATAAAAATGAATGAGATTCTAATTGAAATAAATTTAAACTTAAGCATGAGAAGTTTTCTTTGTTTTCAGCAATATAGATCAAAAACAAAAGTGATTAATTATGCAACCACGAACCATTTTCAATATCAACCAAGTAAATAATAAAATATTTAATGAACGCAATTTAGACTAAATGACTCAATTTGAATTATGCCATAAATAAAAGCTAAAGCAGCTTCAAGTGATTTTCTTAATTTAGTTATTTTCGATGCTCTCATAATGCTTTTCATTTTATTGAAGCTAAAACATTTTCAGTTAACTAATAGCTATAATCAATTTTTAAATGCCAAAAGCTTGATTAATTTTATAATTTGTTCTACATAAATATGAAATTGTATTTTAAATAAATGGCGTTTGTGATTGCGTGGGTTTTAGTGGAATATTGACGAGACAATAAAAAAGAACTTAGCCATATAAAGTTTGATTTGGAAATGTTAATGCTCTCTCACTAACATCGCTTTAGTTGCCATTGCTAAGCAAATTACGCTTGTCTATTACCAGAGTGCTGTGACATTTAGCATTGGCATAGTTAGTTTCGTCGCAGGCGGGAAAAAAAGAATTTTTGACACTTAATAAATTATGGCCATAGGCACGAATGTCTGGCGTATCCGTGAGTTAAAAAGCTGAACTCGGAACCAGTCTCTAATTGGAGGATATTATGACTGACAAGCCGGCAAGAGGTTGCGGTTGATGCACTTCGTATTTTTATTTTTGTTGCTCTTGCTGTTGTTGTTGTTGTTGCAGCTTTTGAAATTACGAACAAACATTTGCACATTTAAAAGACGCTTGAGTGGAAAACCTTAATTAAACACTTGACTTCTGCAGCGGTTTCTCGTTGTGAAAAGGCGTTTGGCAACTATGGCAACTATTTTTCAATTCTGCACAGCGACCCCTTCCGTTCCATTCCCACTGCCACCTACCTAGTAACGTCCCCATGCCTGCAAAGTTTTTCCGAGCTTATGTGAGCGACTGGGTGTGTTTTTGTGTGTATGTGTGTTGAAAAGTCGAGCGAAAAACTACAAAACAGTTCAGTTCCCAGATGATGAGAAGAGGAAGGCAGCTCAAGCTGCTGCTGCTGCTGTTGCTGCTGATGATGATGGCACTTAACGGCAACACATGACGTCGACAGCAGCAGCAGCAGCGGCAACAGCAGCAACAACGACTAGGATGACGTCGACGCTTGAATTAAATTTTATTTTCATTTCAACTTTCGTGTTATAGGCAAAGAGCCAACAGCCAAGGCAACTTTGTTAATTTATTTAAGCAACGTTCTCATAAGTCTACGTTATAGGCGAGCGTGTGTGTGAGTGTGAGTGTGTGTGTGTGTGTGTATACACATCTGACGGATGTTTCTGTCATTAAGCAAAACTTTCGTCAAAGCATAAAATTTGCTGCCGCTCCACACACATCCAATGAGAGAGACAGCGAGAGAGAGTGGAGCGAGAGACAGCTGCAGAGAAAGAAAGATGATAAGCGGCAGCAATAAGTGAGCGCCCGAAAGAGAGAGGCGAACAAAGAGGATCTGGGTGTGAGAGTGCAGGATATATTTTTACTACTTATAAGCACTGCGCTTTGGCATTTTATGCTTTTGCCTTTTGCTGCATTAAAATGGAACGTGTTTTAATGCAGCAGCTCTTCTCTCCCTGCCACAAAGCGACAGCGGCAGCCAAAGAAGACAAGCTTATAAATACTTATGAAGTGTTCCACAGGGAGAGACAGGAGACAGGAGCCAGCTAGCTGGAATGAGAGGAGAGGAGAGCTCGAGAAATGCATAAAAGTATTGCTAATACGGTTGGTGCTTTGTGTGAAGATTGCCAGGGATGCATTAAAAGTCGTAAACATGGCCAGATAAAGACCGTAAGGCGGCGAGGGAGTGAGGAAGAGCGAGGTAGTGAGAGTCATGGATGAGCAGAAATGCGCTGCATGAAAGATAGTTAAAACCGGGAAATAAAATCTTCAAAGGAAACGCACCTATTGCTTGCGAATGTTTCATACGCTGCTTGGCAACTTTTGTCATTTTTTGAAAGCAGTCTTGCATATTAGGTTGCAAGTAAGTCGTTCTATATATTTTAATTTATTTGGAAGGTTTAAACTTAAATTTGATATTAAGAAAGTATAACATATTTTTTTTAATTTATTGTTTTATTGTGAACATAATCTATTAATCAACGCGAGAAGACTTTCTTTTAATGCCCTTCATCGACTAAATGTTTAATTATGCCAAACCAATTTTTCTGATCCGCTTGTCAATTCGTTGAGAACGAAGTCAATTTTTAATGAGCGGAATTCTTGTTAGGATTCAATTGAATTATGAAAAAGCTTTATTGTGTGCCCTGCTCAAAGTCAAAGTCAGAGTCAAAGTCAAAGTCAGAAACACAAGGCAACAAATGGGAATGTCGCAAACTTGGCGACAACCATTGAATTGCCAAATATACAATAATAGTAATAACAATGAGCGCAATGTGTAGGCATTTCTTTATTTCGTTTATTTAATTGTGAAAATCAAAAAGCGGCACAAGGTCAAATGGTCATTGTGTTGAGTGAGCGTTGAGCAGCCAAACAAGTCTCAACAACGTGCCACAAAGCGGGCAACAAAAGTAAAAGCCTTTGTCACGGACAGCTTCCTTCGTCTGGCGTCCCTCAGTTCCCCTGCTCCTGCTCTCTGCCTGCTGCCTGCTGCCTGCTCTCTGCTGTCCTCAGAGTGAAAACAAACCGCTTTACACTTGAGCAACATTTATTTTTCCGTTTCATTTCACGCGTTTCAGTTTCATTATGCCAGCTGTCAGCGGCAGCCGCTGCGTGTAACGGTTGCTGTTTCGGTTGCCACTGCTGTTTCATTTTTCACACCATTCGCAATGCGACGCACGTACGCCACGCCCCCTTTCGCCCCATGCGCCACCTCTAACCTCTGGCCACAGCAAACGGCGAATGCTTCCTTAATGGACACCCTCAAAGCAGACCTTTTGCCGCCATTCAAATGATATGCGGCGCAGTTTTTCTGGCTCATTGAAGACCGCAAAGGGAAGACCAAATACCAAATACCAAGACGAAAAAAAAAATTAATTTAAAAACCCGTCAATTAGGTAAAGGGAGGGGGACAACGGCATGAAAGCAGATCGAGTTTCTAGAAGAAGAAAAAACTTTTGCCTACTTTTCGGCGGCAACTATTTTTCAATGATCCAATTAGTTTGCCCATCTCGCTGGCTGCCTGTCAGTTGTCAAATGACCCAATTTCCATTCGCATTTCTCCGCCGGCATTTCTCGAATCTCTGATTTGTTTTCGTCACCGTCGCTGCATAATTGATGGATCGTCTTGTGGGCTGACCCACGACGAGGTCAACATAGACTCCGACATGTCGTCTGCTTCATTTGGTTTATTTTTTCTCTTTTTGTTTTTTGTTTTTCGGATTCGGTTTCGGCTGGGCTGAGGTCACAACTAATAAATAATAAATCAAGCGTTTGACAGTCACAGCCAAAAGGCGGCGGCTGCTGCTTTGCCTAAATGTTTCATTGGCATTCAGCTGCGCAAAACATACTGAAATTTTAATGCGGCTTCTTTGATTGATAAAACCCCAAAGTGCCAGCACAATATGTGACTAAAGTGGAAATTTGAAACATTCGAGAGCTAGGGGAAAATCTATTGTCCTTGAGACAACATTTGAGCTTCAGCAGCTGCAGTTATACATAAATTCAGTGCGAAAGAATATTTCTAAAGTAAAAAACAAACAGGCAGCAAAACTACCATCAAGTTATTTTATTATGTATCCTTTATACAAATAGTCAATTAATTTCGTCTTAAAATCAAGTAAATCTCTGTTGAGGTGCATATTTCAAAGCTGAAAGCGTTTGTCGTAAAATCTATTAAATATTGTCTTGCTTACTCTGAAAACTGGGATCAATGAAATAAATAAGCTCAAACAATTTTCTTGCAAACCGTATGTATTTTTGATTGGCAGCAACTTCTCAGCATTTATTAAACATTTTCAATTCATTTTCTTTTCAATTGAGTGCAGAAAATGCCAAAAAATACATTCCACTTGTAGGCCTCCAAGCCGACCTAAGTAAAGCACACTTGATCCTAGCCAAAAATCTCTGCCTGCCTTTCAATACGAAATCAAATTCAATTATGTTTCTTGCCAGCCAAATGGCACTCAGCTCAACTCTTTCCTTACTTTTTTCTGTTTTTTTTTCTTTTATTTACAAGAACAACGATTTGCACAAATCTCCAGTTAGAAACAATTCCCAACAATTCGAGTACAAACAGCATCGACTCAAATCCTCAGACTCAGTCTCAGGTTGAGCTTCATCCTCACACTAATTACAATTCTCGAATGCCCAAAAGGCGATTTCCCTCGAAAAAAAACAACAGCCAAAAATCCAGCAAAATTGAAAAGAAATTTTTGTTGTGGAAAAAAGGCAAAAAAAAAGAGACTTGGGAGTGATGGGGGAAGAGTAGGAGTGGGAGTGGGAAAGGTCAGTCAGTTGCTGTGTGTAAGGACACAATTTTCCGCTACACCTGCGCTGAATGAAGAGCAGATCCCAAGCCCCTCGGGTGCTTGCCACTCACACTGTCCTTCGCTCTGTCTCTTTCACTCTCTCTCTCTGTTTCTCACTCTCTCCTCTCTAAATACCATGCTTAGCGCTGGGTCCGTGCGCCGCTTTCGACTTCTGTACGTCCAACATCATCGGCTTGTCCCGGACGAGAGTGCAGTTTAATTGACAGTTGAAAACATTGCTCAAAGCTGCACAACTCACTTCAAAGGATGCCGTGAAATGCAGCTGCCAAAGGAAAAAAAAAGGAACGCGTACCATATGCCATTGTCTAGGCTTTGCCAACATTCTCACGCTCACTCAGTCGGCAATCTGGAAAAAGTTCACTACTAAAAGGATGTTATAACAACATCAGCTGTCGAGTCTAAGAACAATTAGCAATACCATTTAAGTGTGTATACACAACATGAAATTAAGTTGAAGCTACTTGAGAGCTCGTTAAAGTCGCTTAAATCTGGCAATTTGTGAGCGGCAACTGCAGCCAGTTGTGCATATTTTATTATGACGTTAGCTTTTTATGGTCGTGCAAGAAAATCCGGCAAAGATATTATCGAATTGCTTCAACTTCAAAATTCCCAATTCAAGCTCAGAGGGCAATGAAACCGTTTGAAATTTTAAGAGCTGCTAATAAAATCGAAGCCACAGTCGCCGTCGCAGTTGGCGTTGAAGTTGAAGCCGCTGCGAAGCTCGTTGTGCTCATCTGAGCAGCTAATAAAAATGCCAAATGCAGCATTTTTACTATGCACTATAAAATACCAGAAAATATCAGTGCCGAAGAGTGTGAGAGGGAGAGGAGGAAGGGGAAGGGGAGAGAGAAGCTAGTCGGACTTATAGACAGTAAGCTGGTGGCCATGAACGTGCGCATGTAAATCAATGTAATGGTCGCTTTTATGGTACAACCATAGAGTTTTTGTTCGACAGGTTCCCCCCTTCCCCCTCCGCATCTGCCACCCTCTGTACACCCTTCAGTTTTGGTAATACAATGAGAACAACGCAGCGCGTTGCGGTGACAACAACTGAATGAAAACTGAATCATCCATATCATTATGTTGATGCAGCTTCAGTTTCACAGAACGCACTTCGTTACGTGTTTGCGGTGATAAACTGAATAAGCGAACGAGACAGAGATAGAGAGGGAAGTGGAGCACTTGAAGGTGGTTAGCGGTTGCAGTAACAGCCAATAAATCTCTAGCTAAATGCTCAAAAAACTTTACGGGCAAACCGTGAAAGACATTTCCCATTGGCCACCAAGAAGATAGAAGAGCAGCACCAGCATCAGTAGCAGCAGCAGCATCAAGAAAAGAAGGATTCGTTGCGCATTTTTATGGTTTAAATACTTTGCGCCAAACTTGAAATAATGCAACGTCTTTTCACCTCAACCCCGCCAACCTAAGGGGCATAAAAATGTTCGCCCCCAAACGAAAACGAACAAAAAAATCGAAAAAAAGAAACTAACAAAAAACCAGTAACATAAAACAAAAAGCAAAAAACGCGCCCAAAATCTGCAGGCAGCTTAAGTGGATTTTACGCCAAGCAGCGATCCCAACTGCCCCTCGCCGCCCTACTTCCTCCACCTCTGCCGATCCAACGCAGCATGCAGCAACAAAAAAAAAAAAAAATACACACCCAAAAAGTTTTGTTCGTTTGTGTTTTTTTTTGTTTTTACAGGGGCTTCCACTGTAAATCCTTATAGATAAAGAGCGTTTTGCACTTGTCGAAAGCGCACAGCGCCAAAAAGTATGCAGTAAACTTTATGAAAATTCTATTACATTGTTTTTCACTTTCTCCACGGGGACGGTAAATTCGTGGAAATCAACTAAAACACGAGGCAAGCAGCATATGCAAAGCGCCCAGCTGACAACTTGAGCTAGATGGAAGGGGTTGATTGCGTCCCTGTCTGCGGAATACATCGCGTATACGCAACGTCTTAAAAATTGGCAAACTTAAGTTTTTAGGGGGGGCAAGCGGAGCCAATCAATTCTACACAGTGTTGCGAAGAGAGCTTTGTACTTCTCAAGGGGCTAAATGATGGGCACAAAATGAAGCCGAGCATTAAAAGAGTGAGTTGAAAACGTTTCCACATCCGGCAGCAGCTGATGCGGCCACTTTGATTACATTTCGCTGCAACAAAGCAAGCGAGATCTACAATTCAATGGGAAATAAAAGGGGGAGAGTAAAGTGAGTCAGCATTCACCTGTCATGCACAATTTTAGGCATTAAGTTTAAATAATTTTTCAATCAACAGCTTCGACAGGTCATAAATAAAATCGATGCAAGTTATCAACAACAATTTTTAACCCTTTTGGGCCAAATATTGAATTGCATTGGATTAAGATTAACTTGTTATTATATTAATTAATAAAATAAATATTTGAGTTTACGCAAATAATTATACGTTTTTTTATAACGCTTAAAGTTTAATCTTAAGACTCATTATATCAATTCTTAAACATTAGCATGTTATTTCAACAACTAGATAAAACTTCATCATTAGCTTGGATTGCGGCTTTCATAATTAAATAATATTATGCAAATGGTTTTATTTAATTTGGCAATGTCCACAAGTTTATAGGCTTATGCTTTGTTTAATTGCTTTACAATTAAGCCGTCTTATTTTCACAATCCATGTTTGATTGATTGTCGTCGACGTACGCGGCGTATGCGTAACTTATGCAACCGCAACAAAGTCAAGGCGCCCTTCTTTCTCGCAGCCTGCATTGACTGCAAAGTCAAAGTAAGGCAGCTTCAAGTTATTTCTGGTTGCCACCACCAACGCCAACGCCACCGCATTCTGATCCTCATTCAGCGACAAAGTTTGCCACGAGCCAACTAAAAACTGCGCTGCAGCAAAGAGCGCAAGAGGGAGAGGGAGAGGGAGAGAGAGAGTAGGAGATAGAGAGAGAGGGAGAAGACTGTTGTCGTGTTGCCTGTTTGTCCGTTTGTCTGCATCTTCATGAAGCCAAACTCATTCAGGCAACAAGGACAACTTGCCGTTTGGCTTTTCCAAATGAAATTTTGCGGCTTTTGGGCGGCAATTGGGCTGCCCAGACTTGGGCAGGGCGTCGCAGGGCAGAAGAAGAGGAGTTGCTGGTTGTCGCCGTAGTGTGGAGGGGCTGAAGATTGTGCGCTTCACTGCGGCTTTTCGCTTTGAATGTTGCGCATTTTTCGCACGGGGCGCTCAACAAAAGCCTTGAATTGCTCCACCAGGCAGAGCAGTAACAGAAGCCACAACAACATCGACTACTCTGTGCCAATTTATGCGCTCAAATTGTCCCCGCTGCGCTCTGAGTTGAGTTGAGTTTAAGGCCTGCCCGAGACAGAGGTGTGAATTTATTGTCAACACTTGCTGCCCAGATAATTAGTGTGAAAATGAAAAGTAAGTAGTTTTCATAATGGCCTTGAAGAGCAACAGCCCCACTGTGGCAGTAAAGCAAATGAAATGAAGGTTAAAGTGTTTACTTTGTCTCATTGTCAGCAGGCGTATTATCATTATATGCCAAGTGCTTATCACGATGACAGTTATCATTAAGTGGAACTATGCAGGGTGGGAATGTGAGGCAGAAAATGCAAAATAGACATTAAGCGATTAATTCAACGGAAAAATAGAAGTATTCTTAAGCCAGCTTGCTGTAAAATCATTATTGTTCATATGCTCACTCACATATTTATGGCAATTATTATTGATTATGCTTTAAAAAGGCTGCAGGCCCCACTGGCATCGTTCGAGTGGAAATGGTCGTGAGCAAAAGTGTTGATGGCATCTAAATAACTGAGCAACTGATGCGCAAAGGCAGCGCCACTAAAAGCAGAGGAATCTAAATGGAGAAAATAACTCCATCGTATATGAAATAAAACTAAGAACCTATAAAACCGCACAGCTCCCGCGATGGTCATGCAAATAAAAGCAAGACTCGAGGCGACTTTGCAAAGAGAGCGAAAGAGCAAGTGACAGTAGTCAAAGTGAAGACGACCCTTGACTATGAGAGCGAGACAGGGAAGATGACGGCAGCACAGCTGACAGCAGAGGAAGGCGATGAAATCACATTGTTTATTTAAAAACTACTCTATTATGGGAGCTGGTAACAAGAAGATGGCGCAGCGGCTAGCGCGCAGCTCAGCTTTATAAAAATGCAATTTCAGAGCGGACAACAGGCAGCAGAAGCAGCAGCAGCAGCAACAACAATAACTACAACTACCACTACAATTACAACAATAACATGGCTAAGAACAACACGTTATACTCAGAGCAACGTTGCAAACACTCGTCGCATACACAAAAGTATAATCGCACTATAAATCCCTCGCGTCGAAACCAAAAACTTTACATTTGCTTTTCGGCAAGGCGACAAAGAAAGGGACAAAAGAAAAGTTAAGGTGCCTTGACAAGTAGACGAGTGAATACTCTTCAAAAGGCAGTATGTATATAGTTTGAAAGAGAAGAACATTTGTCTACTTCACTCTGTTTTATATTTTTGCTCTTCTTTTTTTCTCTCATATTTATTTACTACAAATTCTTCGGGTTACTCTTTTTCTTCACTTGACGTTTATAGTAATTAACTTTCTAGATTTTATATAGTAATATAATACTTTGTATATCTTATATATCTTTACATCTTTAGTACATTTTCATTGTCAACATATTATTTTAGAAATATATCTCAAGGTTTTACCTATTTTTCTGGCTTCCATTTCTCTCTCGATTTCTCCATCTGAAATCTCTATTTCTGTTACTGTCTTCCATTCCTCAGTTAGATTTATATTTGCATTAGAAAGTACCATTTTCTCTCTGTATTTCAACTGCATCTGATAGCTAATAAACCTTGGCAGTGCTCAATATAAAGAAAATACTGAAATTACATGCAAGGGGCGAACGAGAGGCGAGAGAGAGAGAGAGAGAGAGAGAGAGAGAGAGGGAGAAATAAAAAGATCCACTGTGCATTGTACTTGGCCAGCTGCATTGATAGCGGGGCCATCCTCATAGTTATGGCCATGGTCAAAACGAGAGAGCCAAGAGAGAGAGAGAGAGAGAGGGAGACAGGGGGAGAGGAAAACCCATTGGGTCTTGTCTCTGGTGAGTGGGTGAAGAGACACGGCTTGTGCCTTGTGCCGGGGCATAATGTTGATGATGAAAACGTGCGCATTGTTTTCAGATTTTCGGAATTTTAATTAAATTTGCATTGTTTCCAGTGGCACTTGACGATGCCACGACGCGGCGATGCAACACCGCAAGTTGCATGTCCTGCACATAGCCCCAAAAAGAACTCCGATTTAAATAAGTTCCATATTCTTTTGTTGTTTTTCTCTCATTTAAAATAGCTGAGCGAGGAAGGACTTTAAATTAGCCACTGCAAAAAAAAGAAACGAGAAACATGCCACTAACGAGCCAATAAAATGTAGCAAAAGACTGAATTAATTGTTAATTATGGAACAAAATAAAAGGAAAATTAATGCATTAAGTAAGGGATATTTCGTTTAGTGAAATTAAAGCTATGCTTGATTTCATCAAATGGGCAACTAGAACCCTCGAAAAAGAAAACAGCTAAAACCCTTGCAAAGCAGCTGGAGAAGCAAACTTATCATTTTACAGCCGAATTATTAAATGTGACACTTCACAGACAGAGACAGCTAACGAGTGGGACAGAAAGAGACGGAGCTTCAAAGTTGTGCCAAATGCGAAACGTTGGCACTGTCAACGGCTCATAAAAAATGCTAAACAAGTCAACAACATGCGCCTTTAGCCAGCTGTCAATAAATATGAAACTCCATAAGCCAAACGAAAAAAAAACACCCACTCAACAGGACGGGCAGGACAGCAGAGGAGAGAGGAGAAAGGGGAGGAGAGCAGAGTAGAGGCAGGCTGGCAAGGAAAGGCAACAACAGAAGCTGGAGCAGAAAAAATATCAATCATAATAAAAAATACATAAACAAAGCAAAGTCGACAGCGGGCACATAAGCAAATGTAAATTTCTGTGTTCTGTTACCCCCTGTAACCCCGGACACTGCTTGCCTTCCCCTGTTCCCCCTCTTTCCCCTTCAGTTACCCGTGCGCACCCACACGAAGTGTAAATAAACAAAGCAAATGTGACAGTCTTGAGACTCGGCGCAGAGACTCGAATGGGAATTGAGGGCGCCCCAAACAAACGCTGACAACATCAAATACATTTTGTCATCTTAGCCAAACTGAAAGTAGACTCAAAGTAGACTGTCAATTGTCGGCTTTTAGCCAATATGGAGGCTCTTTGACAGCAATATTTTCTCTTGGGCCAGCTAAGTGTATGTTCGTTTTTAAAGGTTTTAACTGAGCCCCAATTGATGTGCCAGGCAATTGAGAGTAGACGTCGACGATGAGTTGAAATTGAAGCTTATAAAGAGATTTCTATAAAACTATATAAACACATAATTCTATATAGTAATTAAACAATTTGAGACAAGTTTAAATAGGATTTAAAAAGAAATGTCTAGAAAACTTCAAAAACTGATTGAATTTCATACAATTAGACATAAACAACGTATTACTAAGTATTCCAAATTGGCTGCCAGCTTTGTCTAAGTGCTGATTAATTCCTTGCTAATTTAGCTCGTGGCCTCATGGCTAATTAATTGTATGTGAAATGCTGTGTAGTAAATTGAATACTACGAGTCCTTGGCGTACCGCTGACTGCTTTTGATTTATACTCACAAAAGTACTTACACCGCAAGGGAATATTTCATGTTTTTGTTTCCGCTGACCATTTATAATGAAACAGCAGCCACACACACATATACACACCCACACACACACTCACACATACATACAACCGCCATCGGACAGCAAAGTGCCTTTTTAATTAACTGAAAAAGGCTTCACAGTCAGTCAGGAGTATTACAGACCTGAACCTTCATGAATCTGCCCACATGTGAGTGCCGTGAGAGAGAGAGAGAAGAGAGAGAGAGAGAGAGAGAGAGAGAGGGAGAGAGAGATAGAGAGATAGTGAGCAGAGGGAAGGTAACTTGGGGAGAATACTAAATACTATAGAATGAATGTTTGCATGTGCAACGCCTTTTTGACTCTTCATTTTTATTTTTGTTTTCTGTGTTTAATAACCAGCAACAGCAGCAACAACAACACCAACAACATATACGAAGTCAATTCCAATGCTGAAGCCCACGCCACGCCCACCACAGACAGCGCTAATTAATTATGCACTTATGCTGCTTTGCCTTTCTCTCATCCTATGTCCCTGACTCTCACCCAAAACTTCAACTCTCCTGAGCTCTCACTACCCTGTAAAAAAATATATTTGCCTATTGTAATAGAGGTATATTAACTAAAAGATCACATACCCAACAAACCCTTTTCAAATTTAAAAATTTTGAGAATATCATAAGTCAAGCATCAAGGCGTTTGTAAATATGGTATAATAAAAAATATACGATTTTCATTATAAAATTAAATTTGTTGTAAAGTTTTTTGTATTATGTAAAATAAATGAAATTACTACTTAGATCAATTACTGTCTCGCAGCTCTGTTTCCAGTTTCAGTTCAATTAGGGTATCACAGCGTCGCACAGTTGCGATCACACATATCTTCGAGAAGAGCTCTTGTAGGTTGTTCCTGTTTTATTTGTTTTTAAGTGGCTGCCACGTGTCCACTTGGAGCATAAACAGAACATTTTATTATATTTTTGAATAAAGGAAAATCGCTGCAAAACGTTTTTGGTGTTGCAACTGCTCGGGCAATGGAATATGATGATTGCTTCAGAGCATCCTGTGCAAAACACTAGCCGACAAAATGCAATGCAAAATAGTAGGAAGGCGAAAAGCTTTGGGAAGGGCAAAGAGAGGCTGCCAAGATTTTAGTCTTTATCTTTTGTGTATTGCTTTTGTTATGCAGTACGTCTGTTACTACTTAACTAAGCTTATAGGGTATAATAGACGGAATGTGGAACCTAAGCAAAGAATTAACTAAGTTTTAAAGTAACTTATTTCTGCAAATGAAAAACAGAGTATATTAAAGTCAAACATGCTAGCTTACAGCGCAACTCGAGCTTGTTTTTACTTGTTTATCTGTGTCCCCATATGCAAAGCGGAATGTGCAAAAATTCGCATTCGTTTTTCGACTTAATGCCGACTCTGAATGCATATGAAATTGAATATTTTCATACTTATTCTTATGCCATAAACGTCCACGCTCACAATACTCATTCGAATTCGCATTCGCATTCGCTGCATACTTTAAGGTGCCTTTTTCCATCTATTCACAAATGCCATTGGCTTTGGCCTCAGCCTCAGACTCAGCTTGGGCTGACATTCTGCAAGCGTTTTCCATTCGCATGGAAAATTTGCTGTGATAGTAAAATGTTTATTGTTATCTCCGAGTGTCAGCCTACGTGACATTTTCAATCTTTGTTAGTGGAATCGAACAAAAAGAAGGCACACACACCCATAGAAGGCGAGAGAGAGAGAGAGAGAGAGCGAGTCGAATAAAAAGAACCAACACACTGACAGGCTGTCAGAGAAAATTTGAAAGCAAAGCTCAAGATCTGCTGCAAGTGTTGCGGCTAGAAGAAGGTATCAAGAATTGTGTGGAAAACCTCAAGGGATAGGAATAGGATAAAGATACTGTTAAACTGTTGCAATTGACAGCCGAAATAAAGAAAATATTCGCAATGGTTTTTAGATTTTTCTCCACTGTATTCAATAAGCTAACAATTATTTATTATTTATCTCCACAAGCAGCTGTAGATTTTTATGCTCAGTTTCAAGTGATATAATAAAAGGCTATAGCTAAAATAAACTCTTTTAATATTTATATATTTTCCAAGCCACTTCTATCCTGCTTCTAGTTCAGCGACGTGAATTCGATTAGTGGCAGATTTATAGTTTGAAAATTGAAATATCATGGTGCACGATGCAATAACAATAAAAATAAATTGAAAAGAAACTAACAACAGATGGCGCTGCATGGCAGCAGCATAAAAGAATAACGATTATAGACTACTACACTCTGATATCCTTGTGTACAGATGTCTAACTGCATTATTAATCGAGCAGGCGTCATTTTAATAACAACCAGCTGCCAAGGATATGCATGTGCATGTCATGTGTGTGTGAGGTTTTGTTGCATACTTTCAGGCGAAAGCACTTAAAATATTCTTATAGCCCGCTTGATGGCTGCCGTTGCACAATGCACAGGCAGTTTCAGCTGCTGAAAATTAGACAGGAAATTATTTGTCTGAACGCACGATGCTTGCAAAACTCAACAGACAGCCAGAGTGAAGCCTGAAGGAGACAGAGACGGAGGCGGGTAAAAGTTGATTTATTATGTTGACGCTATGAAATGAAGTGTAAGGATTCTGTTGTCTACTTGCATGCGTTTCATTTGTTTGCCATCTTATAGTGCATTCTGTTGCATTGCCTCTTCCCTCTCAACGTATGCCTCACTTCGTGATCCTGGCCCACTGTTGACTGAAATGATTTTTGCACAATTTATTTTCATACGCCTCACAAAATGCAAAATTATGGCCACAAGCCACAACAATACATACGAAAAATATTTGCTGCAAATTAAGTGTTGCATACTTTGAGGGCATTTTTAATTGATTTTTGACTCGTAAATCACAACAAATTTCAAATGGAGATGAACAATTAGCAGTAGTCATCACTTGAGTTCAGCTGCTGTTCAAAAGGCAGCAATTTAATCAAGTGCAAAGAAAAAGCCATCTAAGTCATTTAATTTAAAGGAAAACCCAGTTTTTTGTTGTAGAAATATTCAATCGATTGCTCTTTTTCGAAGTTCAGTTTGTGTGAGAGTAATACAAAGAAATTATCCGTTCACTTAAACAAATTTAAATCCACTCTAAAATTTTGGACAAAAGGCTACAAAGTTTCAGCGTGTTTTTGTCTATAAAAGCGATTAATTCATAATAAATTTAATATTTTTGTGTAGCATTTTATAGAACTATAGAACCATAGAACTATAGGACTTAATGGCAGATGTAATATAATTTATGGTCCTTTCAGAATCTATAAAATTCCCCTAAAACTTTTCCAAAGTTCAGCAGGCAAGTTTTGCATTTTCATCAATGTCATATTAATTTAGCTGACATCGAATTTAGTTGCGATTCATCTGAAATATTAATTGTGGCAACTTGATCAAAGATAAAAGACAAAGGACAAATGGCTGAGGACTGAGAAAAATGGAGTGGGTCGTCAATAGAGGAGTATGGCAGATATTATGGTTTTGTGCTTAGGAGAGCATAAATCTTGTGCACAAATACAATTGATTTGCTTTATTAGTGTTCGCTTAAAGCAACAGCAACAACAACAAAAACAATGAGCGCTTCATTTATTAAGCCAAAAACAAGAAGGAAAACACAATCACGAAGAAAACGAAAAAGACAAAACAAATGAAACTTGAGAAGGATGATGATAAAATTCCTTGGACTGTTAATCTCATAGAGCTGCGCCTGTTCCTGTTTATTTGCCGCACAATTTCACACATGTGTGCGCTCTCTGTCTAGCGCAGTTTCTCTCCCTCTCTCTCCCTCGCTCACTCACTCTTTTGTACTGTGTTCAGCTCATTTCAGTTTGCGTGAAGTGATTTACGAGTAATTCGCCATTTAACCTGTGGCTAAATTTGTAATTAGTCAAGTTTTCGTGGCGCATACATAAAATTTCCTCTTGCCAAGCGTAGCGAACTTTCCCTCATGTATTCTCTCTCTATGTGTGTGTGTGTGTGTGCAGGTCTATTAATAATAAGCCAAGAGAGTGAACGTATGTGCGTGTGTGTGGCATTTATTATATAATCTTAGTGTATGTACAAGGTGTAGCCTTGGCTTACTGACGCTGCCGCTGACACTGCCGCTGCCGCAGCTGCCGAGACAGACATGGACACAGGAGTTTGACAAAAAACAATTTCATTCACTTGAAGCCTGCCAAATGCCTCGGCACATCTATGAACCGCAAATTAATTTCCATGTTTATGCCGACAACAAGAGCGAGCACTAAAAGTGTTTAATGTGCCGACAAACATTTTCAAATTAGTTGCGAAACTTGCTTAACTGATTAAACGCATTCACTTAGTCACGAATTGTCTAATAATTAACTAAAGAATTCATTGGTTGCTCATAGCTAGCTAGCTGACTATACAGTCTGTTAGTTTTCAATTAAAGTCTCAAACTGCTCGATATTGTGTAATAAATTCACTCGCCTCTCGGCCAAAAGCCGGAGCTAAAACATTCCGCCAGTCGACGAAAAGCACTCTGTAATAAAGCAATCAGCCGAAAAATTAAAAAATCCATTCAAAAGATGACAACACACACGTATGGCTGACAAAACCCCCAAAAAACGACAAGAACAAAAACTCGCTTGCTTTGCATTTTTTGTCTGGAATCCAAAGGGGATAACAAAGTTGGGGTTAGGTTTTTGGGCTTAGGCATTAGGCATCTATGCTCGTCGGTACTTGCAGCTCAAACATCACATGAAATACTAAAAAAGGACCTGACCTTTCAGCACAATGTTGCAATTTCCCCCTGCCTCACACTCAAACCTAAAAATATCATACGCTTTGTTTACAAAATGTCGGCGCATTTTTCTATTTGACGCTCGCTGTAAAGTGCCAAAAAACAACAGCTGAGGGCAAGTGAAAATGTTGGAAAAGCAAAAGAAAAGTTCGGGAAAGGGAGTTTCACATTCAATCAACATTCTGTAGCGGAGAAAGAGAAACAGAAGCTGGCTGGCAACTCGTTTGCTCGTCTATGGTTTAGGGCTTCACTAGACAGACCAAAACAAAACGTTGCCAGTTTCCAGTTGTGAACGGAGACAGGGAGAGGGAGAGAGAGAGATTTGTGTAGTCCATGTGTCTGTCGACAATCGCATGGCTGCTTTTATAATTCCTTTGTACAATATTTGTTTGGCAATGAATGTAATTGATGTTCACAGCTAGCAACGTACAGCGAAGGGGTCGAAAGACGAGAGACGAGCGACGACAGACGGACGGACAGAGAGACAGACAGATATCAGAGGGCCCAGGGGCAAAGTGAGAGCGTGCGAAACTTCAATCAATTTGATTTTATTGAACGTCGATAGAGCAACAAAAGGTGTTGACCTGGCATTTGTGGTTGCCATACAATAAAAAGAGATTCCGCAATGGATAGAGCTCTAACTCGAAATATGCTGCTGCTTGCTGCACTGGCTTTAAACTGAGCTCAGGTGTCGCAATTAAACTAAAACAGAGAATTAGTACGATTGGATGACAATACTGTTAAATACTTGTCAGAAACACCCATGAATAACAATAGAGTTTAATAATTTTACTATAGAAACTATATTATTAATTATTGTCTATATAATATGTTTACTATAGGAACTATATTATTAATTTTTGCCTACCACCGATTAATTGAACATCGCAATCACAGCGAACTTTTTTTTATTTGCGCCTAAATAAATATGTAAATATTCAAGAAACTTTAAAGTTACTTTGCTGAAATGACAAGCTACGACTTTAAGTTAAACAAATGTTATGTGCATTTGCTGTTAACAAAGTCTCAGAATAATTTCAGAGTTAAAGACAATGACACATTTGTTGCACAACAAAAGCAACACATTTTTGTAAGACTATAACCAACAGTTTAAATTTTCTTGCAACAAAAAATTCAGTGAAAATGTCATTTTTGGACGATGAATTCGATTACCACCTTTCAAACGTACGTAATCCAAAAGCAGATCCTGGCCCCGGTTTATAATATATTATAACCTTCGCTTTTGCCACAGCTGAGTTGTCTCAGTCTGCTGAGCATGCCGTATGAACACCGCTGCAGGATGGTAAGGCAAACACCGGACTGTCAGGCGATAATACAGTATCTGAATTACTTTGACATCATGTGCTGCGTAATCGGGATCAGAAAGCCGTTCGCAGAGATTTGTGTGATGTGTCTCTTTATATTTTTTGTGATGATCTACATTCAAATCACGGCCATTATTGTGAGCACTTAGTAAGTGCAAGAGACTCTAGGATTGTAATCTGTTTTCCATTCCCCCAATTTCACCAATTTTCATTTCATGCTCTTCTCAGTCTGACGCCTGTGATGAAAATACTCTCGGTCAAGATGCATATGAACGAATATCTAGCGGGCATAACGCTGCTGGCATTGGGCAATTCCTTTCCAGATCTAATCTCCAATATGCTGCCAATTCGTGCGCAGTCCGCACTTTACACCAAGATCATCAGTAACTGTTTGGTTGTCGTGCTTTTGTGCGGTGGCATGGTCTGCTATCTGAAGCCCTTCAAGATGGCTGGGCATTCGACGGTGCGGGATCTGCTATTTCTGCTCATGGCTGTGGAACTGATGAGCTATATGGTCAAACACGATGACCAGGTCACGAAGATGGAAAGCATAAGTGAGACGCTAGATGTGAATTTTGTAAATTTCTTGTATTGTGTATTCTGGTATTCGACATTTCTTTACAGTTCTGCTTGCCGTATACGTGTTTTATCTGATCATTCAGGTGACCGATCTCGTACTGATGCGTAGCACCATTCGCAGTGAGTTGTCCTCGGCTGTCTTGACTGACTTTGGCAATCCTCGCTCTCTATCTCTCTTTTGGTGATATCTTGAATTTCAGAACTTCGCGTTGAGATTGCCGCCCTGAGACGACAGCCGATTTCGCCAGATCGCAACAATAAATTGCGCAGCAAAATGGCAGTGCTCATTGATCTGGAGAGCAATGAGGTGATGAGCATTAGGAAACAGGATCCCAACTACATAATAGCCCACACAAAGCGGTCCTCTAGTGCGGCCGCCCTTTTTGCAACGCCGGCGAAGAAGGTCAATCGCGACGACGTCGATTTTGCGTCGACACGCACGATGCTGCACAACAAGGACAATCCGAAGAATCAGTTTCTGTGGAACGAGTTCTTTGAGAAATGCAATCCCATCGATCCCATAACCTGGCGACTCCAGAACACCTGTGGCCGCATCTCATTGATTGTCTGTGCACCCTTGGTCATTATCACGAGGCTGATTGTGCCCGAGGTGAATTATGAGATAAATAAGCACGGCTGGTGCAAGCTACTGAACTGCATGCAGATCGTGATTACGCCCTTCATTGTCATCACAGCGGTTTCGTGTAGGTGCATGTGATTTAATCAGTTGCGGCTGTTCAGTTTCACTTTCATCGCCTTGATTCACAGCTGGCTTATCCCAGGTATATATAACTTGGCGCATTTGCTTCAACATGACGTTCGCTACATATTCCTTGGTGTTCACCTTGCCTGCGGCCGTGTTTATCTTCTTCGATACTCGTACTGATATTCCGCCCCCGTATCACTTCGTAAGTCCCACTGATCTCCTCTCTGTGCACGCAGAACTCGACTTTGGCTCTGCTGTCCATAGATTTATCTCTCGCTGAACGCCGCCAGTTCGTTTGCCATCGTCTTTGTGTGCTCTGCAGAGATCGAAGTGCTAACCACAATTGTGGGCGTCGTTTTCGACTTGAGTGGTAATTTAATGGACATTACGTTTGGCTCCCTGATCAACGCAATACTCGACATGCTGGCTATCTATACCATGACCATGGCGGGCTACGAGAAAATGGCAATGGCCGCCATCTTCGCAGGCCCCTTTTTCAGTAAGTGGAAAATTGAAAACTTCAGAGTCTGTTTACTATTTACGAATTTTGTTTAGGCATTATTGTGGGCATGGGAATTCCGCTGTATTTCAATGAGCAAGCACATCAGAAGGGATCCACCCAGTTCTTGTATGGCGAGCATGGCGACAACTGTTATATCTTCTTCTTGATCACTGTATACTCTACATTGATGTGGAGTTTGACATTAAATTTTAATAGTCGCCGCTCGGTTGGCATCTATTGTTGGATCGTCCTTGTAATATTTCTGCTTTACGCTTTTTCCGTCGAAGCCCAACTAATTCACGGATTTTCCAAGGATCCGCAATATCCACCTCTATAATTTTGTATCAACAACAAAGTGTGAACACTGTGATGTGTAATTAATAATAAGTGAATAATATAGCTCTCTTTTAGGTACAGCTGTTAATGCCCTTGTTGTTGTCTCGCTGAGCAGGAAAATGGCAAAAAATTTGTCTAAATTAATATGCAATTAAGGGCGCCACTTGCTGCATGCCCCGCCCCAGCAGATTCCCCACTTCGCACTTTGGGCAAAACGGAGCACGCGGCGTATGCGCAACGCGCTTTTTAATTTATGCACTTTTCTGTTTTAATTTATGTGTGAAGTAAATGAGGCAGCTGCCCCGCCCCCACGTCAAGCAACATTGTGGCCCCCTTGTAGCTTCGGTTGTTGTCGTTGTGTAGCTCTAATTTTATGAATTATTGCTGATTAATTAGATTGTTAGGCGAGGCGGCGATGCCTGAGGAGTGTCCATAATGTATTCAATATATTCGCAGTCTTCTTTTTTATGCGCTGCCAGAGACAGCGCGAGAGGGTGAAAGCGAGAAGGGGCGCTAGAGATGTGGTCTCTGGTCAGCCTCAGTGGAACACGTAGCGGAAATTGTGTGCGGCGTGAATAACGGAAATTAATAAGAAAATAAATCACATGCCTGCCGTTTTTACTTCTCTACTTTGCTTGCCAATTTCTCCAGCATTTTCCTCTTTCCACCGCTTGCATATAGCCCGACTTGACTTTCTGTCAAAGCCAAAGACAGGGAAGGGAAAAGGGAAAGTCACAGGCTCAGTTGAAGGCGCTGCGGAAGGAAGTGTCTAAAGTGTTGCGGTTGATTTACGGCAATTTCTTTATTTTCTCCTTTTTTTTTTGGACTCGGAAGTGTTTTCGGAAGCTTCCGGATGTCCGAGCTGCCTGAAAACGGGTGCAAGGACCAAACGGCATAAAGGACAGAATGAGACGACCAGAAAAAGAGAAAGAGAGTGAGAGAGAACGAGAAGGAAAGTTTTCACTTAGTTGGTGTCATAAAGTAGACGAGAGGGTTGCTTTTAAGTAATTGCTTTTGATAATTGTATTATGCGTTATTAATTAGATTCCTCAGCTTGATAAATACAATTTCCGCTTGTGTTAAAAAACATAGCATATCATGTAGCCGATTGCACTGCTTGGTCAGTGGACTGCTTACAAGCAGTGATAAGCCACCTCCGCCTGTAGCACTTGGGTGCTGCTTGCTTTAAATTAAGCCAAGCCCACAATTACACATGGATCAAATTTAATTAAGTTTCTCATTTGCAGCTCTTCCGTACTTTTATTCATTTTCTCAGCCCGGAGTCTCTGGCAACATGAAAACCATTTAAAAACAGATTTGATAGCATTAAAAATAACACATCTCATGAACTCTGGACATAAGCCCCTTTCAGATCTCATCAGTCGCTGAATCTGCTTCAACCTGCTGCTGCTGATGATAATAAAAATCTGTTTGTTGTTATTGTTTGACCGTCTGTCCATCAGTTTGTGGTTTGCCTGTTGCCCAGGCTTACGACGATATATGTGTACTATATATGTATGTGTTTATATCGTATCCTCTCATCATGTACATAAGGTATTTTGTTAAATATTTACAAGCATCAGCAAGTAGTTTCAGGCTTAAAAACAACAAATAGTCGCAATAACAAAAACAATGCGTATGCTTAATGCATACTTATATTTTCAGTGCCCTGAGCTTTGGGCTCAGGTTCGGAATATATTTTAATTTTTGTTGTTGTTGTTGCTGCTTCGTTTCTTTTTTCGTTCAATTTGCCGCCACTGTGGTTTTAACCGCTTGTAATTGCTTTACTCTTGAAATTCAGTGGTAAAAGGCAAAAATCCAGTAATAACCATGGAAAATAAGTAAGAGAGATGAGTGGGAGCATCGAGTGACTGCAAGAGAATTGATTAATTGCGTTGAAAAATGTTGAAAATGTTTTAATTGTTTTGCCAGTCCTTGTCAAAGGCAATGCCTCAACTTTTTAAAACACTCTTGCTCAAAACGCACATATTTTAAAAATGTTTAAATTTAATTGAAGTGATTAAGAGGCAACGCGAAACTATTTATACAACGAAACAGTTTGAAGTTGAACAACAGTAAATAACAATAAAATTCCTTTGATGGTAACTAACTAACTATAATCAACCACTTCAAATTCAAATGTCATATTCCAAAAGAGTTTCGATTGAATTAAGCTGCCACTTCAGAGCCATTGGCATATTCACTCGTATCTGAAAGCCGCCATTCATTTCGTTTCCAAGATTAATTATATGGTTTAAGTGCGCAATTCGACAAGTGTCATGTGGTTTTGAACAATTAGAACGATAACCTCAGCACTTGACATATTCAAAAACGTTCTGAAATCCCTTCGCATTACGCCAATTGAGCATTTGCCGCTCACTTTGTGCACCGCAAACAGCGCGCTGCTGTCATTTGTTATCATTTCGAGTCGACTCACATTCGCATTACCATTCACACTCACACTCACGCATTTAACACTCACACTTCGACTGCAGCAATTACTGACATTTTTCGGGTACCCTTTTTTCGGGGGGTGGCATTCGAGTCTTTGGGAAATTGTTTCGGTTTCTGGTTTCATTTTTGAAAAGAGCCGCACATAAAATCGAAATGCCATTTATTGGAACAGTCGCTGTAATATCGCATAAAGCGAGTAATAATAATTTGTCAAATGCGATTTTTGTCTGTTGTCGACGTTTATGTAATGAGTTTTATTCTTCCACGCTCTTCTCTCCGATTTCCCTTCCCATATCTGTTCAAATAAATTCTGACGGTGATGAACTGAATGGCGATGAGAATGATGATGAAAATGGCGATGACGATGACGATGGCGATGATGATCAGAATAATTGCGTGTGCGGTTAATGTGATTTTTCAATTGATTTCTCATGTGCGAGGCCAATGAAATTGAGTTATAAATGACCAGTAAATGTGTGTTGATTTTTATTGGGCCTGCCAATTGTTTATAGCGCCAACAGATTGCGTGGAAATTCGCCATTGTTCATGCAAAGTACTCGAACACACGCTTTAATACCCTAACAGACGAAAGCACAATGATATCATGCATGATGCATGCCACTAAAATTGATTTATTCTCTGAATGGTCGCCTACTTGATGATGAGACAGTTCGCAATGCACTATGGACATGGAAACATTACAAATGCTTTCATGTTTAATTATAATCCCAAGCACTACTCTCTTAGTACTGTATATTTTTAATTAATAACAAGAAAATGACTTAAAAATGCATTTTCAATTAATGCAAGTTCATTTAAACGAAATATATAATTAAATGAATAGTCAACTATATTATAAAATAAGGACCGTTCACCAAAAATGAATACATTAACTGATAATTTAATTGCCGTATGCAAAATGCAAATTGTTATGCTATTTTATAAAATAAAATGTTTGTAAATGCATTTAACGCCTCATGTGTTTTCGTTTTTTGTGCAAATTGTGTGTTTTTATTTGGGGTAGCTTAACAAATTTGTAACTCCGAGCATTACGCAAAAATTCAAATCATCTCACATTTGCGAAAATTCTCAGACTAATTCGGGCTCACACACAGGTTCGTTCGTCTGCACCCTGGATGTCAGACCACAAAATCCGCACTTAAAAATTCATTTCTGATGTTTTCATTTCCAACAAATTTAGCCACGACAAGAAGAGTGAAGAACGAGAAGAAGGTAACGGGAATTGGGAGTCGGAATGGAGTGTGTACTCGGATTGCACTCGGTTAGCGTAAATCATAAAGAAAAACTCTCGTAAAAGTAATAATGCGATTAAGTCTGCTTAAGCGACCCAAAAGCGTACTTAACAAACTGAGCCTTAGATGGATGCCAGCGACGGATAGATACGAGTTGAAGCAACGAGCTCTCGACAGCAGTTTGAGGTGAGGCTTGATGCTAGATGCTAGATGCTCGAGGATTGCGTAAAGTTTTGATACAAACAACCAGGGGGCCAGAGCAGTCAAAGTTGAGGCGTGGCAAAAGCCCGAGACGCGATAAAGATGCCGACGTTAAGGACAAATGGAAGATTAAAAGTCAAAATGATTAATTGTTGTTGCTGCGGCTGCGGCTGCTGCTGCTGTTTACTCGCAGTTCTTGCCGACTGAAAAGTTAAATAATGACCAAGGGCGAAGCGGCAACAACTGCAGTTTAATCAGGCCGCGAGTTGAGCTTCAGCTTCAGCAGCAGCTTCGTCTTCTGGGCTTCTGGCAAAAGTTTCGTTGCTTTTACTTGGAAACTGCAATTTGCTGGCGACGCTTTGCAAGTGCGGAAAACTTACAAACATGACGACCATCGAAATTGATTTCCTTCCATGCTGAGTTGCGATGCTGCTTCCTTGCTTGCTTGCTGTCGGGCATACGAGTGAGAGAGGTCCTGCATGTCCTGCACTTCGTACGTGCAGTTCTGCGGCTTTCTCAACAATAAATTAATTTCGAAACTAATATGAGGCCACAACTTGCAGTGTGCTCCATAATTGCAGTCGAGTTCCTTCAAAACTTTCCACTGACAGTTTCTTTAGTTTCGGTATTTAAGCCGATTTTCGTCTAAACCAAACTAGGAGTGTTTGGCCACAAGTCCTGGTCGTTGTCCTAGTCCCGCTGTCCTCGCGGCATTTGCATGCACAAATAGTGAAGAAATGAGCAAAGATTTCTAGTCAAAAAGAAAGAGAGAGAGAGAGAGAGAGAGAGAGAGAGAGAGCTGTGCGCTAAGTAGCTTACAATTATTTATTTATGTTCGCCGAGGCTTTTTGTGCTTGCCAACTGCTTTTGACAGTTGTTGCGGCTTAGCGACCATGAAATGAACTCCAAACAGCAGCTTAAGCCGAGAACCCGCTAAAAACATAGACAACACCAGACGCACAGCCGAAGTCGCTGAAATCCAAGCTGGGGAATCTGCGTCCACTGGCCGAAGACAAGTTTTTGCATAATTTGCTAAACGGATTGCGACTTCAGATTTATATACTAAATTGCGGCTGAGAAGCAAAGTAATCAGCTCGAGCTAGTTCACATATATTTACCTTAGGTTGTGCTTTAAATTTTCTCATGAAATTTACAGCAGCAACTAAAGTAAAGTCAAACTGAAATCTTTTTGTAAAAATTTGTATTCAAACTTTATTTGGCAAGTCTTTGAATTCTTTTGCAATATTCACTTCTAAAATAATTATCGCCCAAACGCACTTCAATATGTTGTTAGGCATAACGATGTGATTATTTTAGTTTATTTGATTTACATGCTTCATGCATTTCGAAGGCATCAATTAAATGATTGGCCCAATTTGTAGGAATTTACAACAGCACAGTTTGTAGTACTTTTTAGATTTAATTTCTAACTACAAATCTAAAATAACAATAATAACTCTCTCTCTCTCTCTAGTCGACTGACTGACTTGCAGTTTAGAAGTCGTTTAAATTCTATTATTCTGTTGTTAACAAAGCTGGACAACAAATTCTGTAAGTCGTAGAGAAGACAGCCTTCAATCGCGCCAAGACGTCAGCGTCTTGTGTTTTCTTTACTGTCTGAGCGGAATGCAGTCTTAAGAAGTTGCGACAACGTCTTTTCAATGATTTACTTAAAATGCCATTAGACTTGTAGTCGAGTTGCAAAAACACTTGACACTCTCAGCTGGATGACTGAATGGTGCCACTTGCCATTGTTACCCCCCCCGCAGCGGCGTCTCTCCCCCCAACGCCATTTCACTCTCCTCCGCCACATGCGTCGTCTCTCGTCTGTCGTCTGTCGTCTGCTGCCCCCTGCGACTGCATTCGACTGTCGCATAAATACATGTTTTATTCATCAGCTGCAGTTGGCTGCATTTGCCATTGCAGCGGAAGTTAGTTTATGCCAAGTCGAATAGTTGAATAGTCGAACTGTGCCACGCCCCCAAAGTTGGTTGGTGAATTAAATCAAATTCACGCTTCAATTGCTGACTGACCCTCATGCTGACTGCAGCAAAAGATGTTTCAACTTTTGCGCTAACAACATTGTGCTTGAGTGCTTTAATTGAAAGCACAACTTGGCCAAGAAACTTTATGGCCAGCTTATAATTCTGTTACCAATTTCAACTTCGCCCTTCCCTCTCTTAGCCCGCTCTTTTGCTTCGAGTAGTCGTCAGTTATTAGATATCGCTTCAGCTTCATGGGGCACTTGTGAAATGCAATAAACACTTCATGCATGTCATTCGAATAAACTAAAAAAATAAAGCAAAACAAAAAAAAAAGCGACACAGCAATAGAGATGTGAGAACAGGCAAAGAGTTGGCCACAACTCTTGTGTGTGTGTGTGTGTGTGTGTGTTGCAGACAGACAGAATGACACTCGTATACTCTAACTCCCAGCTCGTCAGTGCAAACAGCAGTTACAGCAGCTACAGCAGCTACAGCAGCAGCAGGACGAGTACTCGACCAAAACCCAACAAACTTCCCACAAGGTCCATGTCGCTGACATCGTTGGTAGCTTGAAGTGGCCCTGCGGTGATTTGAACGCCAAACACAGTTTGCCATATAATTGCAATTGCCACTGCGATGAGCTCATGTTGAGCTTGTCGTATGCAGCCAAAAGAGGGAGACGCCTGCAAGAGTGCGCGGCGAGGCCGCGCTGCACTGCAGTCCCAAATGGGCGTGACAAATACTGGGCCAAATGGGCAGCGTCTGTTTAGAAATGTGTTAACAAAACCAAAAAAACATAACATAGAAATAGAAAAAATTGTTGCCATGCCGGAAGCTGACACAGGATGTGATCACTGTGACAAGGCTCGTAAATCCCCTAATCACACAGTCTATTGCAATGCAATTGTAGTCAGCACGAAGTCATTATTATTAATAACGCGAGAAAACAACCTTGCTTAAATCAAGAATCAATTTGAAAATTAAGATTAAACGATGTCCAAATCGAACCCAGAAACAATATACTTAAAGCAAGCCCTCATTTTTTCGATTGTTTCTAAAAGTATTTTTGTTATCCTCCCTTATCCTTAATCCTATTAATCAACAAATACTTATATTTTATTTGGTTAATGTTTTAATATGAATATATTACTATTTTGCTTTTAACCCATTTTATATTTAGAACTTTCTTATTATGTTCCTTTTATGATAGAATATATACGTCTATTTCTATCTAAATTAATTCTACCATCACTAAATCTTTCTTATATAAAGACAGTGCATGGCTTATTTTTTCAATACTTTCTATATACAGAAAGCTAAAAAACTAAATTCCTAAATCAAGCTCGCGTTTTTTCGAGTGATTTTAAACAAAAATATTTTTGGTATCCTCCTTTTTTATTAATCGACAATTATTAATATTTTCTATGGTTTATTTTTTAATATTAATATATTACTATTTGTCCTGTTAACCCATTTTATATGTGGAGCATTTATTACTTTCTTTTTGCATAGAATATATACATTTATAAATTTCTATCTAAATTAGTTCTACCGTCATTTAATCAATTCCATAATCGAACTGTCAATTAGCAGCTCAGAAAGTATAAATTTTCCGCTTTCACTTTGCTTTTAATCACGCAGTTCGCATAGCTAACAAACAGCGTGTAACCTGTTAACACCTCAGAGGCAAGACAATACCTATTTTCTCTATCTCTCTCTCTCTCTCTCTCACTCTGTCTCTGCTACAGCTATATGTATGTGTGTGCATGCACCGCAAAATGGATTAAATCAAACGCCGTGCACTGTTCGTTGCCGCAATGCAGCGGAGGCGATGATTTTGCAACTCTTTGCGCTGCCTTCGCCGCACACCGCTTACCGTTTGGTGCTTAGACGCATAAATCAATTGAAGAATCAATGAAGTGCAGGCGCATAGTTTGAATCAGGATCACAACAACAACAACAACGACGACGGGTGCAGCGAGCAGCTGAGAGCAGCCAGCAACGAGCCTGCGAATCGTCGTCCCCAATGTTCCAGTGGCTGATTCATGAGCCTCGCATGCCTGATAAACTAGCTGGCACAAAAAACCAACTAGCAGCGAAAGGAGTAAGGAGCTAGGCGCTAAGAGAGATGTTGTGGCATGGCGTGGATGCGAGTGGAGTCGGGCCACTCACATAATTGAGCCAGCAATTTACAGGCCGGCACAATGCGTGGAAGCTATTCAAAATTGTTTGTGTTTATGCTGCGCCTAATCTTGTTGCTGTTGTTGTGCGACATTGTGTGTGTGTGTGTATGGGGGCATAGACAACGTTGAGTGGTAGCAATACACATGCGTGCTATAATTTAGCTATCTTTCACACATAATTCACAGCAACTACAATCAAAAGAGACAAACGGAGTGGGAGACACTGAGAAGCAGAGAGTGAGAGGGAGAGTCGAATGTTGAGAGCGGGGGCAGTCATTAGCATTGCTGCAGTTGCAATTGCAATTGCAGTTGACTGTTCAACGGAAGCGGAAATCGCGCTGCATTCAAAATGACAGACAGCACAACAAGTTGCCAACTCAATAAGTTACCGGAAATGAACCAAAAAGAGCCAACTACTTTCGACAGCTGCTCGACGATTTTGCGACTAAAGAACGCCTTCCAAAGGACGTGGCAACTGCAAATAAATTCACTAATGACTTAGCATTATCAGTCGATTCAATGCAAAGATTGATTAAATAATTACTCGACTTTAAGACGGAAAATATTGTATTTATTTTAAGTTTATTTTAACTCAAGTTTAATGTTAGTATTTTACTCAAGTTTAATGTTAATATTTTTGGCTTTCATCATAGTTTGCAGTGTAAACATTATAGCATATTATTTTGGAATCAATAAAAAATCTTCAGCTTGTTTTCCAAGTTTTCGTTTGCTTGTGTGCTCTTAAATTACAAACTAGTATGTTCCAGTTGTTCGTTCATCTTGTTTTCAACTCGCTGCGAGTTGCTGCACAAAAATTGCATTTTAAGCATTATAAAAGTATTCCAACTATCTAAAATTCAATATGCTAGCTCCCACTCTATCGCTCCGTCTCTGTCTCGCTCTATATCTAGGTATCTGTTGCCTTTGGCCACACGAAAATTTGTATGCAAAATGCTTGAAAAATGCATAGTTCACATGTTGTGGGAGGCAGGTTGAGAGGGCGACTTAAACAGAAAGAGAGACCGATAGAGAGGGAGAGGGCGAGTGAGTTACGTGGGCGAGTTCGGTTCAATATTGAAAGTGCACTTGGTTTGTGTGGTTCAGCCGCAGCAGAGTAGCAACAGCAACAGCAACGACAACACTAACAGCAACAACAATAGCAGCAACTACAGCTACAGCAACAGCAACGAGACAAACAATGTGCAACAATGTTGTAATCAACAAAAATGTCATCATCAACGACGCCAGCAGTTGAGGCAGTTCAATGTGTATGAGTGTAACTATGTATGTATGTGTGTGTGTGTGTGGAGGAAAACTCTGGAAAATGGTCAGTGGCAACGTCAAGCGAAGAGCTCATCGATGTCATCAACACGTAAGCAGCAAAAAAAAAGTGATACAAGACATGGGAAAACATATGTCCAGCTAGCAGACCCCACAAAATACCCTGTAAATGTTGCAGTTGAACAACAATTTGGTTACGTACAACAAAGTGTCTAAAAAACTGATCAATTCGCTGTCCTAAAATCAATTTGAATATATTTATTGTCAGCATACAAGTCGATAGGAGAATGCTTACAAATAGCTATAGATTTGTTATTATATATTTTATTATATTCATTGTTTTAATTTATATTTCTAAAGAAATATTAGAAATTTTCCATACAATTTACTGGGTTATAATGTATAATACTTTTATAGATTGGAAATACATATATAAATATAAAGTATATAAGGTAGTTAGAGACTTCAAAGACAGTTCACAGTTTAAAACAGATATACAATGCTCTTTCCTAGAATTCACTAGGGTATTCGAAACGTCAACAATTTTGGCCAATAGCTTGACCATACTTGCCTGCCTGTTGTCAACATACCGCACTCACACACACACATGCATACCGAGAGATAGACACAGCTTCATGTGGCCACCGGAAATGTCAACATATACTCACACATGCACCTACACATGTGTGTATCAGTGTGTGTGTGGGGATTGAGCTCTCCGGCAGTTGCTACTGTGTCTGTTTCATAATTCAACTTTAGCTGCTGTTGTACTTGCCACGCCCACTGCACACGCCCCCTCATCACATGCGAGCCATGTTATTGAATTTATGCAAAAAAACAAAGCAAGAGAAAATAAAACCTTTGCTAAAAAAACGTTGTGCAATACGTACAAGAATTTCTACATTTTGCATATAGCTCTTTCGAGCTTGATTGGGTTCAGTTTTCAGGAAATAGTTTCGAAATTGCTAATGAAACTGTCAGTTGAATAGGATAATTGACAAAATGTGGGCACAAATGTTTAGAAAAATAAACATCTCTAGAAAAATAAACATTGAGGAGCTATAACAATGCTAACAAAGATTAAGAAGGAAAGACAAAATGTCTTCCATATACATACATAAAAAAAAATATATAATTTTTTTAAATATGTATAAAAAATTACACATTTATTCGCAATAGAATAATTTGAAATTTGAATTTGAAATTCTACAAAAAAAAAACATAATTTTAGAGCAAAAAAGCCTTCACTAATTGATACACAAGCTAAGAGTTTATGATCTACGAAAATTAATAAAATTAGAAAAATGTCAATTGTATACTTTCAAAAAATCATGAACAATTATTTTGTGTTACTCTGAAAATTTCAGATTGTTTTTTCTTTATTTTTCTCAAATAAATATCTAAACTATGATATTAATATTTACAACTGGAATGCATTATATTTTGGCTTATAATATATTCTATTCTGCAAGCCCTTTAGACTTCTGAAATTTATAATTGCCATGAAGCCACTTACAGCAATAAATCGAAATTATTCAAATAAGTTTGTCCGTAAACCTTCATAAAGCTATTACTTATTCATACTATCTGCTGCCAAGATATACTCGCACTTGTCTACTCTCATAATGATAATATTGTGCTGAAGCAAGCGTCGTATCGAGGCAGAGCTCAAGAGCTTGAAGAGGAGAAGGCGTCGCCTTCTCGCGCGCAGCACATTAATTAATTGCTTGTTTAAGTTTCACATCAAATAGAACTGTCTATTCACTCTGTGGTAAAGCAGCCCCCGACCACGCCCCCTCGCACAATTTAATATTTATTGCTTTTTATGCCGTTCGCACAAAACGCAGGCGTCAGATAAATAAACGACAATAATAATAAGTATACGGCAGAAGGAGCAGCGAACAACACAATAGAGGGGGAGGGAGCCCGTTTGTTGGTAGTAAATCACTTGCTCACAGACAATACTCCCCCCTTCCTCCCCATCCAGCACATAGTAATGCGAGGGGAAAAGGGAGGGTGAGGCGGCGACAGGATGAAAACCCCGAGTAAAGCCAAAAAATTGAATTGTTCTCAGTTTGTCAATGTGTCTGAAAGGGCTTCGCAGCAAGTGATTGGGCCAAC
Organism: Drosophila siamana; assembly: GCA_035047445.1. Classification (NCBI taxonomy): domain Eukaryota; kingdom Metazoa; phylum Arthropoda; class Insecta; order Diptera; family Drosophilidae; genus Drosophila; species Drosophila siamana. The sequence goes on along the minus strand of JAWNPP010000107.1, from coordinate 123,007 downwards.
TTGAAATTAAGAAAGTGGCACAGTCGAGGTCCAATCACCGCATGGCCATAAGGCTATATGGCCATATGGATATGTATATGTATGTAGTACGAGTGTACGATATAATTTCATGCTGGGGCAGACAAGCTGCAGCATCATCTTGTCAGCTATTCTAGTCCGCAAAAAAGCGAAAAGAAAATCTCTGTTAGTTTTACGTTTTAATTTGCTCAGTTGTCAGCTGCAGAGAGCGAGAGCAGCTCAAGAGAAACGCACGCAAAGAGTGTGGGAGAGAGGAGAGGAGAGGAGGAAGCGTAACCTGGACAACAGTTTAAAAGTTTAAACTTTTTTGGGGACCAACAAAATGCTGCAAATGACAAAAGCAGCCGACGAAGCGTCGAGTTGTGAATGCAGCTTCAATTCATTTATGCGGCTGAATGCCGGCGGGGGCTGGTGGTGGAAGGGGGCGGAAGCTCTGCTGAGGGTGTTGGTAAAAGGTGTTGCACCTCCGAGTAATTTGCATCATTTTACGCTTAACGCGCCCCAACCAGCACAGCACCAACAGCATCAGCAGCAACAGCAGCACAAGGTTTTCAGGCGCTGCTAGACCAACTGACACTCAGAGACAGACGTTGCCAGGAGCATCAGAAGCATCAGGAGCACCAGGACATCAGGCAGACAGGCAGCCCGTGAAAACCCCCAGTAAAGAGTTGGACATCGCAAGTACCTCGCCCACTATGTGCAGTGGGCGTAGTGCAGGCGTGTGCAGTGACTGACAGACAGACAGACGGAGGGACAGAGAGACAGTCACACATATGTGCTGCCTGTGCGTGTGAGTTTGTTGTACTATGTTGTGCTGCAGCTGCAGGCCTGCAACTAGCTCAGCTTCAAGCATGTGCATCATGTTATACGCAATCTGGCTGTTACACTATTTAATAGTGCTTGGAGCACTCTGGCAACTGATTATAATCATGGTTTCTGTCTTTCAGACAGTTTGAGTGAGAGAATTGCATGCAGACTAATTCTAATTTTAAACACTTTATATTTTATTCCTTTTTGTTATGGTACTTGCTTCAAACATATTTGTATCTCTATTGTATTACATTATCATACTATACATCTATGTTAAAAGTCTTTGGTATTTGCAAGTTTGACGGTCAGAATTACTCTAAGTACAACTCGACTTAATAACATTTTAAAAACTATAAAATACACAGATATACAGATATAATTAAATTTATAAAATCGTATTATTAGAAGGCTTAATGCGAATGAAATAACAGACGATGGTGAGGGTCAAACATGCTAGCAATATAATCAAAACTTCTGTGAAAACTACCCACAATTCTGGTATTAAAAAACAAATTGTTACACATTTAAATTTCATATTCAAATCTCACACAAATAAAAGCTTCTGCCATATTAATTCAATATTCCTCATTACGCATAATAATTAAGCTTCTTGTAAGCTATTATAATACTTCTTTGACTTTGAGCTGGTGTCCATTTAAGTTCAAAGCCCCTACTCTTCGCTAACCAGCTCCCTTCCCTGCGCCTTCTTATGCTTAACCAAAAGCATGAATTGTTGCCAACCCAACTTTATGACACACCGCTAACACACACACACACACACAGTCCACTAGCACAGTTACAGAGAGCACACAGATATTACACATGCAATTACAGGTTATCAACGCACAGCTCTCACCCCCCACCTTGCCCACTTGTCCCACTCCGCTACTCGGCCACGAGGCTTTAGCAGATCTCACAGCTGGCAACGGAAATGACTTTATTATTACGCTCAAACAATTTTTGGGGGCCGCGTTGCCAACTGTTTGTGTGCTGCACATAATTTTAATTAAGGTAAACAGTTTACGTGCAAAAAGGGAGAAACACGAAGCAGAAGCGAAACAGCGTGTGAATTCAAATGAAGATTCAGAGCAAGAGGTGAAGAGCGCATGGGCCACGGAAAGGGGAGGAGGGGAGCAGGGGAATTGAAGGCGCAGAGTCGGACGCGGCATTGAGACTTGACAGTTGTGTTGACAGTTTGACGTGAAAGGCAAAAGACAACAGCAGCAGCCACCGAGACAGGGGCCAAGTGATGGGGCAGCTCTAGAGTCGGTCAGGGGGGAGGGGGACGAAGGATGAATGGTTGAATGGTTGAAGCAAGCCTGCTCGCAGCTCACGTTGGCTGCTGTAATTCAAGTGCTTGTTAAATAAGTCGCATGTTAAATGCTGAAAAGTTGATGATGTGCATGTTGATGTATGTTAACACACACACACACATACATGTGATACATTTGTTTGAAGGTGTGCGTGTGTGTACGTCTCATTAAGTTTCGCTTTTCGGCTGCTCAAGGTTAACGGCAATGCATTTTTCATGAACTATTGACAGCTTAGAAGCTACTTGTTTGTCAACTTATCATTGAATAAGTGCCAATTTTATTTCACATTTTCCACGAATGCCGTCTGCTAATTGCAGATCTAATTACCTCAGTGAAGCATGTATTAACAGTTTATAATTAAAAGCAAGTCAACAAAATTATTTATTCTATTTTGTAGTCTACTTAATTAAGAATGAATTCCAACTCATCTAAAATATAAATATAAATATAATTATACTAGCCAATTTGACGGATTTTACACCTGAATTTCATCTTCGAATAATCAGATTTTCGTTGGTATTTTAGAAGAACGACACACGATTAAATTTTGAACAATAATGTTAAATAGTTTGAATAATGAGCGATCTTAAAAATTCATATTTTTAACGCGTACAAAATTTGCAAGTTTAAAATAAAATTGATGATGACATTGCTCATTATGGGTTGCAACTACATTTACTATTTTTACTTTTCAATTCTATAAGCAAATAAAAGAAATTTATTGTTGTTGTTATTCCTTCAATGCTAACAGTCTTTCTGCAAACTTTTGCAGTCCTTAAAGACGCTTAAATAAATTAAAGTTGTAAAAGTTAATTGTGTCCAAAATTGCAGTTTACCCATAAGTGAGAAGTGCATATTTATGTTCTGGTAAAATAAAGGAATCGTGCTTATGAAAGCTTAATTCGCAGGACAACAGTTGGGATGGCAAATTCCCAGTGCAGAATAAACAAGGAGCAGTCAGTCAGGGAGCAGTCGGGCAGCTAAATGCAATATCCTTGTACTAACTATGTATGTCATTTCGGTCGACTAACAATAGACCAAACAAGCAGCAAATTGCACACTTGGCCCGTTAGCAACCATGCAACTAACCGCCCTGCTGCTTCCCTTCGTTCGAGGTTCTAAAGCCAAATTGAAAAACTAAAAAAGAAGGGGCAGCCTCGTCCTTAGCCTTGCCGACAAATGCCCCCACTCCGCCTCATTCGACGGCCAATGCATTTTGCATGTGGTAATGCCAAGTTTTGCATATGTCACATTATAGAAGCTTCCCCTCCCCCCCTTGTCCCTGCTCTCTTTCACGCTGTTGGCAGCAGCAGCAGCAGCGGCAGCAAATATTGCACATAGATTTATGGCTTTAACATTGACATGACATTTGGCGTTGCTGCCGCTCTTCCTTCCCCTGCCCCTGCCCATCGCTCAACTCATACAGTGGCAGTGGCAGCAACAATAACTAACAACTACATGGCCTGGCTATTTGTACAAAATTGCATGGTAATTGCCAGGGAGTCGACGAGCAGTCGAAATGCTGGTTTTAGGCCAGAGCTGGCCTTAAAAATAAACGAGTCGCATTAAAATTGTCAGTTTTGAGTTGAAGCCAATTAAAATGGCTTTTTGTTTCATGGGGGTCCCTGTTGTTCAATTGCCCACAGGGCGGCGGCGGCGGCGGCGGCTGCAGGGAAATCGGCGAATTGGTTGCAAAAATCAATTTACAATTGAATTGGAAATTCTGTTGCATATTTTATGGCGTCTTTCGGCCAGGGCGAAACTTCAAAGGGCGCCCGAAACAAGCCCGCAATTAGTGCGAAAATCAAATGCACTCACATCAAGGAGCCTCACGCACTCACCGAATAATCGAATACGATGCTTACGAATGCCAATATGAATAATAATTGTTGTAGACAGCCGTATTTGTTGTCTTGTGTTTGTTTCTCTTATAAGTTGTGCAAAAATTATTTACGCATAATTATGTGTACGGCACACTGCGTGGGCGGCGAAAAGGGACGAAGGACGACGCTAACAATAACATCTGCGAATTCCTCATTCTTCGCCCTTCCCACGCGACCGAGTCGCTGAAGCGAGGATTTTTTGCCTCGCAGCGTTTTTGGGGCAAATGACTGTGATTTTTATAATGCGAGGAGAGTCAGCTCTCTCTCTCTCTCTCTCTCTCTTTCTTCTCTCCCTCTCTGGCCCTTGTGGTTGTTGTTTTATTGTGATTATTATCCTGCGGTCGAGTTAATTGAGCAATTGCAAAAGTAAACAAAGACATTCGCCTCGCATTGGTTTTGCACGCTCTACGCTATGCATAAAAGGGGCCACGGCACTTAAAAGGAGTGCGCAAAATATAATTAAGTTATGCCCCGGGCGATGAAAACAAACAAGCAATAATAACAACAACGGCATCAACAGAATCAACAGCAATAGCCACACAGCAACAATAACAAGCAATGGAAACAAAACAATCTATTTGCGGCTCAATCAAGAGAGCTGGGGCAAAGAAAAATAACACTTGCGTGGTTCATGACATGGGTATTGACTCGAGTCGTTGACCTGCCTGCAATCAGCAAATACACATTTCTTTTTTCACTTAAGACCATGTATTATTACTTGTGGTTGGCTTAGTTGAATTAAGCAGACGCTTCAGTTATCGTAATTGACGTGGTCATAATGTTATATTTAAATGTTTATGGCACACAAATAAGTATTGCCTAAAGAAATGCCTTATTATGAATCTGAATGTTTACGACTTTAAACTGCTACTTTTCTACTGAAACTGATGTTCTATTTGCAAAAGTAGTATTAATTAATTAAACAGTTGTGTATAAAAAGTTTCAAGTGCCATTTAATATATTTAACAGTGTGAAATTATTTAAGAGCTAGCAAGTTTTCAAAGCGCTTCTCATTAATTTCAAATTAATTCTAATTACTAATTACAAATTATATCGCTTTCGATCTATTTACAGTGCTCGACGTTATCAAGCTTTTATTGCTGATGATCTGTTTTGTCCTCACTACTCGTCTAAAGTCTCCAAATTAATATTAATGCACTTTAGTCGAATATTTACCGAGAGACCAATGGCATAAATTTTAATGGCATTGTGCCATCCGAAGGCTTTTGATATCGATTCAAAGAACGTGGCTTCAACATAGACGACGACAATTGTGCAAACATAATTAAAGGCATCGATAACATTTGAATACTATTACAAATCATCAAGAAACTAGAAATTACCAGACAGTAACAGATAGCCAACATTGGCGACACATCACATAGCGATTCAAGGGGATTGTCTCTGTTAACCAATACACCGAATAAGCTTCCTTCCAGTGTCCAGACAGCCATGCAAATATGCTCCAGTTGCGCCTGATACTCGCCCGTACATAGTCTTCAACTGCATCCGCTGCTCTGAAAATAATGCAACCGAGGAGAGCAGACGAAGAGTTAAGCTGAGCCCTGACCAACAATTGCAATACAATGGCTGGCGTTGCCTGGTTACTTGCCTCGACTCTCGAGGGAATGAATGAATGTCTGTCCTGCAACGGTTGCAATATGCAGCACTATTTGAAATATGCATAAGCACACACACACACACACACACATGCAGATGGAGATAAAGAGGGTGGGGGAGACAGAGTAACAACATTGGCAAACAGCGGAAACGGATGTTTGGCACTCAAATGCAGGCCGAGCTAGCTGCAGAAACAGCTGTACCGCTCTAAGGACAAACAGCCGCAGACCGAAAGAGACGAAGAGGGAGAGTGAGTGGCAAGAGGAGAAGAGAGCGAGCGAGACAGACAGACAGATAGTGTGTGTACTTAATTTCCTTTTCATTATCAAATCATTTTCAACTGCATGTAGGAAATTACTGCGAGTAATATGCGAAAATGCTAAGCGAGCTCCAGCTGTCTGAATGACTGTGAATAAGTGACTGACTCGACGAGTGAGCGGGTGAGTGAGTGAATGATTTATATTGATGACGTTGACAAAATCCAGACAGTGTGTGCCATAACAATAAATCAATATTTATATTTTGTCTTTGCTACCTGCTCAACTCAACTGCTCAACTGCTCAACTTGTCTTCAGCACTCTTGTCCTTATTCATGCATTCATTCATTCACTCAGTCACTCATTTATTTATTTATTTACTCATTCAGTCATGCATTCATTGCTTTGTTTGTTACTCTTGCACTCGCAATTTATGTTATTAATGTCCAATTGCTGTGCAACATGACGTATGCTTAATGTGACATTGAAACCAGCATTTTCAAGACTTTCTGCAAACAACAAATTCGTATTTTACGAGTTCTGGCCTGCCTTTTGCCTTTGGGCTACAGCGGCCACATTAATTATACGCTCGCTCAATTGGCTTGCGAAAACAATTTCGCAAAAAAATTATAATTTATTCATGCTTGGAAAACAAAAAGGAGCACGCCACATTAGAGTCAGCGCACAATTTACATGGCCAAGCGGGCGATCAAAAATCTATAAATATTCCAGCTGCCATATTAATCGCAGCCGCATTATTTATTCCAAATAGTTGTGCAGTCATCAACAAGTTGTTGGCGAGATTGCTTCATGTTAATTACAAGTATTAATTACTTTAAAGTTTAATTAAGATAACGGCAAAAACCAATAGGAAACTGCTTTGAAAGAGTTATCAATAGAGGGATTTAATTTCATATTTTCCTGCCTAAATCTATTAAATATTATAGGCAAACTATTGTCCTTGCAGTATACTTTAAGTAGACAACCAATAAATTTTCTTGCAGGTTCACTTTAAGTAGACCAACAATAAATTTACAGCATTAACATGCAAATTACTTTCTTAACTCTCGAGTGCCGGCTGAAAACTATCGTTCATATCTAATATCCGCATTCCTTGGCCACTTCTTTTTCACACACTTTAATTTCCTACTATTTTTTATTGCTCTCTTCTGCCTACCTCGACTTCTCACGCCTTGCTGCGGCTCATGGCCGTCGTCCTGCAGCTAGTTGTGATGCCAGAACTGGGCTTAGCTCCCCACAGTCACATTTGTATAACATTAAATGCCTTTGAGTATCGTAAATAACAGTTTAGTGTTCATAAATTCAAAGAGAATTATGAATGTCCAGCGGCAACAGGACCGAGTCACAAGTGCAACGTGAACTGCAGTCAGCAGGGGCAGAGGGGGAGAGGAGGACAGCGGGGACAGCTGTCGGGACAAGTGGCAACTTTGCCACCATAAAAACCAAAAACAAAGCGTTGACATCAAAACGTAAAACAGCAAAGAGGACGAAGGCAAATGGGCAGGACGATTGACTGCATTGGCCACACACACACACACACACACACACACACACACACACACACACACTCAAACACATACGCACAGCTAGTGCAAAGTTGGAGGCACATCAAATGCACGTCTCGAACGCGCCGACGTCCAAGATGAAGATAAATATGCTGCAGTAATAAAAAGCCCAGCTGCAGCCTTCGGCCCAGTCTATGTCCTGGCTGTGTCCTGGCTACGTTCTGGCCATGTCCTGGTTCCTCTCAATGCTGGCCAGCTGTTCGTCCGAGTCTCGTCTGGGGCGCATTTAAGTGACCAAAATGCACATTAAGTGTCGCTTGTCGCTTCTCGCCTGTCGCCTGTCGCCTGTCGTCTTGTTGTACCATCGTCTTCTTGTCCTGTCGTCCTGCGGCTGCACTGGCGAATTTTCCGCCATCTCCCTCTCTCTCTATCGTCTCGTGCCTTGCATTTTAAATGTTGACATAAATTTGCAGTTTGCCTTTTGCGCTTTTAGCTAAACTATTTTAATGCTGATGCCGGCGGTTGCTCCCCCCTCTCCACCTCCTCCATTTCGGTCTCTTTCGTCACTCCCGCGCACATGTCTGACATCGTTTCAGTTAAATAAATTAAAAACTTCAACACTTCACACTGCAGCTCGAACTGCAGCTTGCACGATTTTGTTGAAATGTCAGTTTTAATTTGTTCAACGGGCAATTAAACAATGCTCCGGTAGCTCGAATACACATTGAGTTGCAATTGTTCCGGCCATATTTGTTGTTACCAATGTGTTGCACTCTGCACCATTCGTCAGAAAAGTTGGCGCCCTCCTGTGTATCCATATGTGTGCACACATAACTTTGGCAGCCACTCTACGAGTGCAGTCAGAGACTCTTGAGTTGTCAGTTTGCTAAATGATTGAATGTGCTGGCTGCTCTAAAATATTGATAGGATTATAATTGAATATGTTGCAATATCTTGCAATTGAATGGGACCCAAGAAGCAGTGAAAGAACAAAACAGGGGAAGCAAGGAATGGGAAGTAAAGTAAGAAAACTTCAATAGACTGTTAAAGTCTTTATTGAAAAAAAAATGCAATATAGCAATAAAAATAAATCAAAACTTTCTTAATAAATTGCATTAAAAACAATAAGCAATAGTTTATACATTCAATAAGACTGTCTCCTAGGCAATAATAAATTAAATTTAAATATAAATGAAGATGTTTTATTGGAGTCCAACCTAAAGAAATTGTTCAAAATAAATTTTAAGCTATAAAATTTATTAATTTATTTATTAATTTTCAACTACAAAAAAATTTTGTGCGTATCATTAATTCTACCAAGATTTCATTCAAAAATATATTCAAGAGTTTAATTTAAGAAGGTCTTTAGCGGCCGTCCGGCAAACTTTGTATTAAAAGTGCTGTAATAGTTGGTTAAACTTGAAATTTGAGCTGCCGTTTCGCTGTCCGGGGTTATGAATATTGCTGCCTTTTTACACGTATCTAACCGCATCATCATTGCTGACGCTGCTGCCACCGACGCTGCTGTCCTCTCATTCGCAGCACTTTGCGAGCAGAGCAATTAAGCCCAAAGTGACATGGCAGCGGCAGAAAGGACAGCACAAGGCTGTAAAAAGTAATGGCTGCAAAAGAGCTGCAACGCGAAACAAAGCAAAGCGAAACAAAGACAACGAGAGCGAAAAACAGAAAGAAACCGAACAAGAGAGTGAGTGTGTGTGGGAATGGTGGGGGGGTGGGTGAGAAAAGCACGAGTAAAACTATGCAGGAGACGTCAGAGGCGGACTCAACGCGTAATACAAGTAATTTTATATGACCCGAACGGCCAAAAAGTCGGCGAGAAGTTCGTCCTTTTTCGACCTGCTGTAATTAACTTGTGTCAACGCGACTCCCGTCTCCCATTTGCCGCTGCCTGCACTCTCTGGACGCTGCAGTCTGCAGTCTGCCGTCTACAGTCTGCCGTCTGTAGTCAACCTTTTGGCACCGTGGCTTTTGTTGTCGCTCGTTGTGCTCGTTTCCTTTTACGACTTTTGCATGTCACTTTGTTGCAACCGCAGCGGGAATATGGCGAGCCGTTGCAAGCGCGCGCGCGGCGTATGCGCAATGTGCATTCATGCATTACGCATACGCCCCGTGCTCAACACTTATTTCTTTATCCTCCCAACGCCGCCTCCGCCAACGTCGCTTCTTTAATTGAAATGAGCGAGTCCGCGCCGAGTCCGTAAATCCACTTTATCTCGTTCGCATTGGCAGCATTCGCTCGTAATAACTTTTCACCCCCCACCGCGGCACGCGGCACCTTGTCAATCACTCAATTTCTCACCAAATCCGCCAGTCAGGTGGGTTTCATTTCCATTTCCATTCGCATTCGCATTCTCATTTAATGCTTATATATTCAATGGATAATTACATTATTTGCAACACAATGTTCAGCACCTCGACCCACGACGCTACACAAATATGTTATGTTATTTGATCGACGGAGAGACGGACAGAAGGACAGAGAGGATGGTCGCAATGTCGGAGTGTCGGACGTTAAGCTGACAGCAGCAAATGTTTTGGGGGCTCTGCTGTTGTTTATCATTTATTATTTGCTGTCGCTTGTTATATATTATTGCATTTTGTTTTGCTTTGCTTTGTTTGTTTTTTTTTCGCCTTTTTTTATTTGCTGAAAAATAAATTACTCTGCGTACGTATTAATTGTGCGCACATTAAATGCAACGCAAACCCAAATCCAACGATTTCCAATTGTTGGCACAATCTCCGCACATGTCGCTGTCAATTTCATCCCATTCGCCCATGGAGCGCTGCCCCACTCCTGTTGCACCTGCTGCAGTTGGTCAGGTTATCGCTTTTGTGTGCATGACAGTTAAATAAATGTTGACATTTCGATTCGATATGCAACACACGTTCGACTAAACAGAGAGCAATTAAAGAGTCATCAATGCGCAGATAGATAATGTTATTAATAGAGCCATTCACATCTAAATATCATCTTGAATTCCATTATTAGCCAAATTAGCCGTTTAATATTATTATTTGCTATTCAAAGTGAGCATAATAGGCCTAAAATAACAGCTCCCATCACTGTTGTCGGCATTTCCATTTGTAATTGTAATTTAATGTTTTAATGTCGTGTTGCAGCAATGAGCTTTAGCTCAATCATACCCATCAGCTGGCCATGAGCTGCTTGCAGACTGCTTCAAGAGGCAATAGTTTCGTAGCAACAAGCATTAAAAGCTTATTTCATATATTTGTAACATACTAAATACATATTTACAAATGATTAAGGCAAATTAAATCCTCTATAATCACCTAAAATCCTATTTAAATTCTAATTTAATATCAACGAATTAGCAAACACTGTTTCTGAGCTGCGACTAATGTACAATTATTGTAAAAACTTCCGAGAAATGAATACTAGCAACAATGCCACTCCCTATGAACATAATCCACAACTTGCGCTTGACCTTCGGCAGTTTATTTGAATCGCTGGACATTCAGAAAATATATTTCGTTTTAATTTTGTTAAAATCTCATGAAGCCATGAGCTAGAACAAGACTTGGGCGCCCCGTCCTTGGGCGTGTAAAAAGTAAATCGCTAAGTAAAATTTATTTTTATGGCCAAATTTGCAACAGCTGTTGCCTCAAGCCGCAAAATGGCCGCATAACATGGCAACTACGCAACCCGAGGCGCCTCAAAAAAAAATGGGAAAAAGCGAAAAGAAATAGGAAAAGCAATAGCAAAACTTGGCCGCATACACTCGCACTCTACTCGTACATTCAACTAAATTGCGCATATATCAAATTGTAATAGTTTCCAACAATTTTGCGCACATTTCGCTGATTTTGCTGAGCAGTCACTGACTGCGTGCAACACGTACCAACCATAAAAGCTCCATAAGACGCATCGATGTACTATATAAAGACTGGCCATAACCCAAGCATAGATTATTTGATTTGATTCTCAGCTCGAGGGAGTGAGACCAATTGCCAAAGTACTTGTATTTTATTTAATTTATTTTCTCATCTCATCGCTCCCGCTATTCTCGACTTTTTTGGCGCTGCTCAAATTGGGGTTTTCAAGTAAATTGAAAATACGCGACGAGCTGAAACAGCTGTCAAAGGGGTTTGCAGTTTGTGCTCTTGATTAGCCCCAGGAAAACTATAAAAATCAAGAGGAAGAGCTAAGAAGATATGCATGGGAAACTTTCAATTGAATTGGCAGCCATGTGAATTTCTTTGTAATGTAGCCAAAAATTGAACGTCATAAAAATCAGAGAAGTTCTTTTGCTCGCCTCCCCTCGTTCTCCATCTTGCTCTGTGCTGATTGCCATTGTTGCTGAGCACTGGCAAAATATTACGCATACGAAGCGTTGACGCTTCTAGTTACACTTGCACAGTCACATTCAATTGCCAAACCTCCTTTCAGCTCGCATTCCCCTTCCACTCGCACTCTTTACACAATACACAAATAATTTGGAGCTGGTAACTCTAAGAAGAAGAACGAAAATATAAAAAAGAAAAAACAAATTACTTTGACTTTTGGAATTTTCCGTTTGTTAAGTGGCGAAAATTCTTTGTGTGCATGAGATTTGCTTCGCTTGTTTGCCACCGCCATCTCATCCGCATCCCATCCTGCGTCCCATCCTTAGCCATCCAGCATTAGCTCTGGCTTCAACTGATTTCTGCTGACCACAGAGGCTTTTCGCCTTTTCCATTGGCTACATTTGTGTTGGCATTCTTCGTATTCAACGCAATTTGCTTGCCTTACAGAATCTGTAATGTGATTTTCGGCATCCAAGTTCCTTCATTTGTATTGTGGCATGTGCGTGGCGTTGCGTTACGATGCTGTTACTGTTGCTATTGCTGTGCAACATTTGGGCAACTGCCACATTTGATTTGAAATTATTGTGGTTTCATTCGTAATAAGTGCGAAGCTGTCCATCGTTATTATTTATTTGGCAAATGCCTTTACAATACACAATATGGTCATTATGCTGAAATTATGCATCAAATATGTAGACTGTGATCAAATGGCTCAAATAGCTGACTGTGTGCCTGTTATTATAATAATAATAATTGATTCCATTAATATTTAGTAAATATGCCATGTAGTAGGGGTACTACTTGCAGTTTAGCTACTGAGAGGCAAGCAGTGCACGGAGCTAAGCTGCTTGATCTACCATTGCTGCTTCAGCTGATCTAAGCTGCTTGCTACAAAACTTAAAGCCATCTGCATCTGAGATAGCCATCAACCTTCCTCACTCACACTCATTAATCAGCATTGAACTCCTACTGTGCGAAACTGAACTGCTTTTCATTTGCACTTAAGTAAATTTCCATTCACACACAGCTGCAGTTCGAACAATATTTGCACAGGTGTTGAGACTGTGAGCAGCAACACAGCAACACAGCAGGCTGGCACTAAGTAATTGATTCTACTTGATGCTCGCATTAATGAAGCAAATTTCATGAACAAGCGGGACACCAAAGACAGCCTCAAAATGGGCTTTCATTACGGCAAACATTGCGTAGAAATGTTGATACACCGGCATTAAAATGAGGATAATGCTTTATAAGTATGCCAACAGCTCTCTGTAGTCTTGACATTTCTTGCAAAATATTATAATGTTCAGTCAGAATTTCTCTGACAACAAAAACTTGCAGGCAGGCAGCCAAAGATGTCTGAGGCAATCCCAAGTGTTTGGCTCAAGTGTCCTTTGCACGCTTTTGGGGGTTTCGGTTAGCCCCCAAATTACAATACACTGTTGTGTCCGTCTCACTCTTCATTCTTCACTCTCACTATCCCTCAACCTCTCCCATTCCCGCTTCATGCTTCGGTCAGTCTGCGTTTGCATTGGTGTCTGCTTCTGCTTTTCCAACTGCATTTGTATTTGCCTCTTGTAATTTGCGGACCACATGTTGTTTTGAGACTGCTCTCATGTGCTCCCTGTGCTCCCTGTGCTAACCTCTCTGAGACGCAGTAAATCAGAATTGTAATCGATAATTTGCATTGGTACTGCCAGGTTGCAGGTAATTCTAATCAGTCTAATTCGTAATTGATTCGTGTTATTGCTTTGAATTTGGTTTTCAGTTTTGGCTTTGGCTCTCAGCTTCACCTTTGCCCTCGACTTGGCCTTTAAGATGCACAAAATCAATCCATATTAAGCGGCTGCTACGACTAATTAACTATACTACAGTTTGCTCTGAACAGACTCACGTATCATTCAAAGCACTCGTCGGTAATTAAATCACTGACATCAGCAGCAATAATACAAATGCAATTCATTTCTTTAAATCGTACATACGTTCAATGTGATTTAGGCATAAATGATAAGTAATAATATATATTTACAGTAGGCAAATTATTGCATTTGTTGTGCACAATATTGAGAGACATTTAATCTCGGATTTAAGTGAACCACACGACTAATTTCATTGAATTTTCAATGTAAGTAGCCATGCTACGAAAGGAATACTTTATAGCGGAAACACATCATATCTACCATGCGTAGCAGTCAGCTTTTGTCACAGTTGCTTGCGCGTTTACTTTGTTTGCAAAGTGTCATCCAGCAAATCCTTCCCCTCCTTACTCTTCCGATTTTCACCCAAAACTATGCAACCTGCAATGCAGAAAATGTTGTGCAGCTTTATGCGAACAAAGCGGCAACAATTTTTGCAAGTTTTATGGATCAACAACAAATTATAACGAAATGCGGACAACGAAAAAAGGCATTTTATGACCAGAAAACAGCTCATAAAACTGTCAGCCACACAATGCGACTAGAGGATGGTGTGAGGGTGTGTTTGGTGTGTGGGCCACGCTAGCTGCCCGTTTATACGTCGGTTTTAGCCGCTTTGATTAGCCACCTCGCAGCAAACGATTGAACATTATGCACGCATAATTAAACTGTAAGCGAAAATGTTTGTGCGATTTGAATGGCGCTTGGCTCAGCATTAAAAATTGTTTGTGCACGAATTTGCAATGCATTTTTCACGCACGCCACACGTGTGTGTATAATATTGCAATGTACAGCTGGAGAAAGGGAGAGGGTAGAGGGTAGAGGGGCTGCATTATGCACAGGCGATTAAGCAATTTGGCCTCGGTGCGAAAGCGAGAGAGAGTTGCACAAATCAAAAGCATTTCGGTATTATCGATGGACTGCCCCCGTGTTCAGAGGGGCGGTGTGGGGCAAGTGGAGAGACCAGGTACTTGCCACACACACACACACACATGCCCACATACACGCACGTCTAGCTTGAGGGCTAGCCAAGAGGGTTAGGAGGAGGCGTGGCGTCCGCTTTCCGCTTGCCGTTTACATTGTCAAGTGGCTTGGCAGTAAAATTGTGCGGGAAATTGTTTTAAAGTTTGTTTGCCTGATGATGATGGCGACGATGATGATGATGATGATGATCAACGTAGACATGCAACAATGTGCACATTACATTGTTGTTGCAGCTGCAGTTGGCGTTGCAGCCGCAGTTGCAGGACGTTGTCTGCTCTGCTTCTGCTTCTGGTGAAATTAAAAATTTCAATTTTAAACACATTTACAAGCAGCTGGACAAGTCGCCAGCTACCACACATTTCCCCCTCCCTCTCCCACTCTCTCTCACACACTTTCTCCCGCCCAGCACGCTCTCTGTATCTGCTGGTCTGTGGTTTCCATTTGTTCCGGCTATGCGAGCACAGGTCCTTAACCGCACCTACGCTATTTTCGTAAGCTTCATGTTAATAAATGAGTATTTCGCACTTTTATAGCCTCTCGGATGCATGTAACATATATGTATATGTGGCTATATTTGTTATATATGTTTCTGTGTCTGCAGACATATGTGTGTGTGTGTGTTTGTGTGCCGAGGTGCGTTTTCATTGCAGACTATAAAATTGTGCAGCACTGGCAACCAAATGGCGAAAATGGCAAATGTTCAACGCCTTTGTTATTACGCGATTCAGGACACAACAAAAAAAAAACAAGCAAGGCTGTGGACCGACAAGCAGCTTCTATTGCCAATGCGAGCACTGAGAGAAATCACACATCAAATAAACTAACAGTTTGAAAGAGAGAAAAATAAAATGAGGATATTGAATTGTAATAAATTATTCACTTACATGAATAATAATCAGTAGCAGTTATAATTTTAACAGTTGACTAGAAATAGTGAATGTTGAGAGAAACTATGGAAATTGTTAAGCTTTAGAGTGAAAAGAGGGCGCAATGAAATTAAATGTAATTTTGATTCCCAGCCTACAGATTTCAGTTAATTTTAGGTGCTTGTTCTCTGTTCCTACTTTTCGTTTTTTTCTCAAAAGAACACTCAAAACATTGTCACTAAAGCTATTAAAATATACTTTCAGCTATACATTTTACACAATTACAACAACAATGAACAAAAAACATCTACATTTCCTACTTACTTTGCATACTCTAAAACGCTTCTTGCAGTGTACCTTTCTAATATTACGACAACTAATATCCGCATTTGAAGCATCCACTAAACACACAACACATCACGCCCATAGAGCAGCCGTACATCCAAACGAGTGTACTACACACATTCATACAGAGAGAGAGAGAAAAGAGGGGATGGAGAGGAAGAGGGGAAGATAGAGAGTTCTTTCGCTACTCCAGCACTAAACACGCCCCCCACATAGTGGACGTGCATATATCCCCTGGACTATGTCATAAATGCGACGACGACTATCATAAAAATGCTGACTTCATTTTGTAAACGCCTCGTGCTGGCATCCCATTTGTGACTGTGTGTGTGTGTGTGTTTGAAACTGTTCATGTGTGTGTGGAAAATATTTAAGGCTGCGTTGCTGCAAACGAATAACTTGTTTTTATTCGCACCGCTAGATGGCGCTCTCGGTAGTCTCTAATGTTGTCGAACGAACGAACGAACAGCGGCAACTTTTATGCCACGTGTGAGAATATTTCAATTGGCTTAGTTTCAGTTTTTATTCTGCGCTCCGACTTTTTCGCTCACCTGGTAAATAATTGAATGTCCAATTCACCCACCTTGGAGGCGCAGTCGTCTAAACCCCTGAAAGCCTTTTGCAATGGAGGTTAATTAAATGCAATGAGATTGCACAAAAAAGAAGCAGACGGCTGAAGTAAAAACAAATCAAGAAACTTGTGTTGAGCAAATTCAATTAAAAGGAACTAAAAGAATGCCAAATAGGCTGAATCGCAAAATACGAGAGGAAAGTTAAAAGCGGGAGAAAGAGAGAGAGAGGGGGGGGTAAAGGGGTTATTGGAGGTAAAAGTGTTAGCAGTTAGAATTGGGTTGAGTTTCTTTGTGCTAGGGATATTTAATTGAAATTTATTGATGCCACTTTGCATGGCAATAATTTGAACATGAGAAAAAAGGCAAATCAAAAATAATCCAAGAGCATTACAGAAATATAATGAACTTTTCCTAATTGAATACGAGAGCAGGCGAAGCAACAACAATTATCTATTCCATTAAAAAATGATGCCTTTTAATACAATGCTGAATTAATAATAGCGTTTAATTGCGTTTTTGGGTGTCGATGCGAGTGTTTTTGTCCACTCGATATCGACTAGATTTTCTTTCGCCTACTCAACTTCCAACAAAACCCCATCGACTGAGTGCCTCATTAATAAACAATCTCAGGCGAAATTGTTTGCTGTCTACTGTTTTGCAGCCTATATTGAAAGGGAGTATTTGGGGCGAAATTGTTTGCTGTCTACTGTTTTTCAGCCTATATTGAAAGAGAGTATTTGGGGCAGGTTAATTAAATACAGCTAGTGATAAGAAAAATTTAATTGCAAGAAACAGAATTGTGAACATAATTTATAAATTGACAAATCTTTTGTGTAGTTTGCATAATAATTAATCTGCTCAACAAACACACTTCTTTGCTGATTTCTTGTGATGAATTGCGAATTCAATAATGCCTTTTATAGACGGCATCAATGGAACGACAAGTTTTGCACTTAAGCAAACTTGAAAAGTCGAAATAAAAATCGACACTAAACAAGTTGAAGAAGCATCTTAAAAAGTTCTTAAAAGGCACATGTCGTGTATCTCTTTATGTTCAATTGCCACCCCGTCCCCAGATACCCAGCTCCCCTATCCCCTTTCTTCCTCCTTCCTCCCTCCAACGCTGCAGCAACGAGTTTGCCACAATTTGCTTTTGCAGTTGCGTAGACAACGCCATTCGATGACAGCAAACAGCAATCGAATTGGAAGCCTGCTTAAATATTGGAAGGCACTTAAGAATTGTTTGCCAGGCAACTCTCGATTGCTGTCAGTTCCCCTTCTCCCCCCCCCACCGCCCCCCCCTTTCCTTTCGCTCCGATACCCCTTCCTGCTACTGCGCCTCTTCTTTCTGTTGCCGTTGCTGCCGCTGTCAGCTCGCAGCATATGCGAAGAGGCATAAAAACCCAAAAAGAGCACAACTAAGAAGGCGAATAAAAAGCGTGCCTGACTTGCAGATACCTTAGACGCTACCTTCTACACAATATAATCGACAAAGAACATTCCTAAACAAACAGACACGCAGCGCAAAGAAACAACTTTGAGTTGCTTAATCTATCTCAGTCAGACAACTTTTACTTTGCTCAATTTACAGGGTACAACTGATAGTAGTATTACGCTTAACTAGAATACAAAAAAAAGTCAAATGCGTGTGTGCGGGGCAAAGAAAAAAAAAGAAGGCAAGTGGATCTGCGAAAGGCAAAGCAAACATTGCAGAGTTGCAAAATGCAGTCGAGTGGTTTAAGCGACTCCCCGAGGGCAACTGGTTTGAAGTTAGAGATTGCCATTGCAGCTCATGCTCAAGATGGACGGTGGGGGTCGGGGAAGACAGAAGGGAACAAGGTTGGGCGCTATGTATGCTTTGTAGCGCCTATGACAAATGCCAGGGAAAGAAAACTGTTCCGTCGGCGGCGTTACAAAGTTTTTCCATTAAAAAACATTAAATACAAAGTGCGTTCGTTCATGTTGATGACGCTCATGATGATGATGATGATGATGATGATGATGGTGATGATGCTCGGCGCTAAAAGATGTGAAAACAAACAGTAAAAACCAGCAAAACGACAAAAGAAAACGATGATAAAAGCCACACATACACGCACACATATAAACACACACACACACACACACTAGTGTGTGCTGGATTTCTATAGCCTATGATTATAGGGAAGTGTTCGAGTGTCGAGTGCAAAGTGCGGATTGGGAATTTGGGAATGAGCAAAGTGTGCGAAGCGTTGCCAAAAAACTTGCGCAAGACTCAACAACATCAGCAGCAAGTTTTGATAGTCAAACATTTAATACTCGCAGCATGCCTCAAGGCGACAACTATTGCAACTCCGACGCATCCTCCTCGTCGAAAAGAAGGTAGTCGAAAGTAGCAGGCACAACTTTGATTGCAACTATTATTGCGTTTGTTTCAATTCGACTTGATGCATAATTTGTATGCATTGTGGAAAGTAATCCAAAGATAATTTTGTTAGACGCATTAAAAACAACTATCGAACAGTTCTAATACTAATTGTAAGTCCACTCATAAGCACATGACTGCATTTAAGGAGAGGTTTTATTTCTTGCCCAAGTTGTTTTATTGGTTGAGCAATTTGGCTTGTCAACACAAGTTGTTGACTTTCAACTGTTCTGTTATTTTCACGAATGTTTTGCAATTGATATTTGAAATATTCTCGGCATTAAAATATTTATGTTGAGTCCTCACCATTTTCCAAAAAGAAAAAAATATATTTGTTGAAATTAACAATGAAATGCACTTTAAGATACAACAAGTGCAACTTTCAGACAGCCCCCAAGGCAATTGGCGGTTATATTTCAGACGACAAGCGAGACATGGAAGTGAAAATGGAAATAAAAAAGCCAAAACAATGCCATATGCATGCAGAAAAGTCGTTTGCTACTTTAATAAAAACGAGATGCAAAAACAATAAGCTAACGCAATTGACACAAAAGACAAATCTACAGTTAGCACTCAGAAAGTGCAGCTGCCAGCGACTGACAATGAACGAGTGCGAATACGAATGTCAGAATACGAGTTGAACTCGCTAAACAAAAAGAACGAAATCAGGAGACACAAAAGGCATACAAATTAATTCAATTCGCAATTCTCTTGCCAGTGTGCAGCATGCATTTTTTTCTGAATCTCTTTCATTTCTGTTAATTTTGATTTGCTGGTACTTCTTGAAAAGCTGGAAAACTTCCGTTTGAGTTGCGCTCTGCTCGCTATCTCTAATTCATTCTCGTATCTTTTGCATATTATTCACATGAGCTTAGATCTGTGTGTGTCTGAGTGTGTGTGTTTGCCTTTTGTTTTCACGCTGGACGCTTTTCATTTGGTTTTTCGAATCGGTGGTGTGGCAAGAAGAGGATTGGTCGTGACATATTTGTCCCACTGGGAGAAAAAATAACAGAGCGAGATTGTGTATGTATGTGTGTGAGAGAGAGACAGATGGAAAGAGTAAGTGAGAAAGGGGGAAATAGGGGGAGAATCAGTCATATGATAACGCATCGTCGATTCTCTCCGGAGCATTTTTTATGGTTCAGTAAATCTGTGCGCTCTACTTAAAGCATATTTAAATTTTGCCCAAGGAACTTAAGATTGTGGGACAAAGCTGAAGGCAGCGCGGGGATAACGCGGCATGCGGCATGCGGCATACGGCATACGGCAAGGCAATGGAATGACGTATGTGCATATGGTAATATTTATGAGTACTCACTAATACACGCTCTTATGCATTTTGAACACAATTTTGCCAGAGTTTCTCGCAACCGTTTTGCTTCGTCTCTGGCTCTGACTTTGATTCGTCTCTGCCCAGCGATTTCATCCTTGGCTAAAATAACATTGCTATGGCAAATTTGCATAAAGAAATCCCTAAACTCACACATACACACTACACCACACTCTAACACACACACAGACACACATATGTGTGTGTGTATAGTGCATATTTGAGTTTTGTGTATGACTTTCACATAAACTTCTTTGGTTGCGAAACGATGCTCGACGAACTGCAGGCCAGCAATTGAGCGCAGAGAGAAGGAGACAGAGAGAGAGAGAGAGAGAGAGAGAGAGAGAGAGAGAGAGAGAGAGAGGGAGGGAGTGTGTGTGTTAAGCTGGGGAATTAATTTCGAAGCGAGCCAAAACGGTTAGAAATTTTCGACGATATTGTATTTATTAAATATTAATCTGCAGAGCGTATAAATTTCATCGACACTCGCCCGCCTCCACACGAAGTGTTAACTGAAGTCCCACGAACAAAGTGAAACAAGTTGCCAAGTTTTCGTCCTTCTCTCCATCCATGTTGAACAGCAGCTTCTCGGCTTCAGCTGCAGCGCCATCCCCCAGACAATCAGGCAATATTTATATTCAATTACGCTGTTTGTGAGCGCCAAAATTTCGCAGATACTTGTTAGTCTTGACGAGGAACTTTAAAGTGTTGCACGGCAATCGATAGGAAAATACTTCAAGTGTTTTAAGAAATAATTTAACATAAAATTGTGCATGTGATATAGATCAATTGTTTAATGCGAAATACCATTCAAATACATTTAAGTTCAACATAGCTTTCAATAAATAGCTGAATATTGATTTGAAAAACAATGCATTTCATCTGATGAACCATCAAATTATTCAACAATATGCATAGTTATCATTGCAGCTGAATAATCACAACCTCAGACCATATTTCTTTGCAGCTGAATAGGCATAAGCTCAGCAGACAATTTAATGATGATATTCACGCATATCAATCATTCTGTTGTCATAATTCCACCTCTCAGTGCTCAGTTTCATTAACTATTAATCATATTGAATGTTTTTAATGCAAATTTCTTGCAGCAGAAATGCATTCATTATGCACAACTGTAAATTGAGTAATAAATAGTGAGAAGCTAAGCTAAGCTGCCCAAATATACGAGCTGGACAACATTGCAATTAATGTGATTAAAACAAACAACAATTGCAGGATGTTATGACATTTGATAGGCGTGTCAAACTCATCAAGCGCATCAGAAGCCATTACAATTGTAATATTTGTAATTATTATCGAGTCAATTTTAGGCAAAAACAAGCAAAATAGTCGAGATGCAAAGTAATTCACAGATTCACATCGTTGAATTATTAAGAAAACTTGTGGACCGACAATCAATCGAGGCCAAAAGACAAATTAGAGAAATTCATATAATTAATTAATAGTAATTTGCAGTAAATTTGCAGTTTTTCATTAGGTCAAGCGACATGACAGTTGAGTTCTATAATGAATACAAATTGTCACGTCCAGAAAAGGGCAAAGGAATGGAAAGACAAATTCTTAAGACTTAAGGAAATAATTTACTTGCAATAAATCTGCAAGTTGATTGCGAGTGCAAATTAGTTGCACAGTTGGCCATACATCATGTATTTCGAATTACAATTGAATTGTTATGCTGCCTGCCTAACGAATACAATATGAATTGCAATAAACAACACCACTTCTAAGCAATGACATTAACACCTTCAATAACAAATAACGCTCTAAAAAGTATGCTATTCTTTTAATAAAAATCACAGCCGCTATCTAAACACCTTCAATACGAAATCTTGCTTTAAAATATAAAGTCAATACACAACAGCATTTTTATGCAATGACATTAACACCTTCAATAACAAATATTGCTCCGTATGCTATATTTTTAATAAAAATCTCAGCTGATATTTAAACACCTTCAGTACCAAATCACGCCCTCAAAAGTATGCTATACTTTTAATAAAAATCCCAACAGTTATCTATAGCATTGCAGTCTGTCTGCTTGGCGCATATCGCGCACTTAAACGCACGCTGTTTTTTTTATTAAATTTGAGAGAAAAGTGCATAAAAGTAGTAGAAACTGGTTGGCAATTTGCCTGGGTCATAAATTCAATTGGGGCTCAGTTTTTATGGGCAACTCTTGAGGCGTATCGACGGCCAGCAGCAGCAGGACAAACCTCTACTTCTACTGCTGCCGTTGCTGCTGCTGCTGCTGCTGCTAAATGTTGCGCTAAGCAGTAAAAATTACATTATGAAATTAATACACAACAAAGGATGTAAAAAAAATAGAAGAGAGTAGCGAGGAGAAAAGAGTGCAGCCAGGTTGGCAGCCAGTAGGTATAACATATATACTGCGAGCTCGTAAGCTCGTTGCAGTTTGCTTCCATTGCATTAGTTAGAGTGCTGGTGAAATTGGGTAGAAGGGCGCAACGACAGGGGCTTGGCTGCACAATTGGCGGAACGTGTGTGGCGTAATGGCATTTATGACGACGACGACACAAACAGGGTGACGGCGAGGACGCCGACGACACCGTAAAGTCAAACAACTTTGTTAGCATTTTATGCTCGTGCGAAGCCAACAACAAAGTAAGCTTAAATGAAATTCAGTTGATTAATTGCTATTAGTTGGTTGACCCGAACACGGCGGAGATGATTAGTTTGTGTTCCTGGCTGCCACACAATGTTGCACTTTGAATTATGCCTTCAACATGAGAAAAACATTGCATTAATCTGCTGGAATTGTATCATTACGTGTGTCGCGACTATTGCTCATTAGTGCTTGAAACTGTATGCTCATAATAATACAAAATTTTGAAATTGAAACAACGTATTTGCGGAATAATTGGAAAACTCAATATTCGCATTTGCGCCGTAATAAAATGCAAAATACATTTTCCACACGGAAGTTCATTAAAATTTCCATTTCGACTTTGAATGCACAAGCCACATAAATAAATCGCAAATAAAGCTCTGGAATGCGTTCGCAAAATCAACGTATGAATATGACTATGATGCATTTGTGTGTGTTTTGTGTGTGTGTGTGAAGCATTCGAAAAATTCGCTTCAAGTTCAACACTTTTGTGTCTATTGCAATTATCCAACGCTTTTAATGCTGTAATTTTGTGGAGAGCTGTTCTTGTTGTTCGTTCATATTTATCTCGAAAATTGTACAGTAAATGTTCAAATTACATATCCATATTGACATGTTATTGAATGCCAGCTCATGGCTACACTCCAACACACACACACACACAAACAGTCTGAGATGCAGAGCTGCTGTTGCTGTTGCTGTTTCTACTGTAGTCAGGAGAAAGGCAAACATTGCCCGTTGCCACTCGACACACGTCCCTTTGGTAGCCACACTTTGTGGCATTTTGTTTATTTATGTTATGTTGGCTCTGTTGAGTGAGTTTTTGTATCTGATACTGAAAACAACACAGCAGCAGAAGGCTGGCAAACACATGTAAGCCATGGCCATAGATAACCACAAATCCGGCATGATTAGACTTTTGATGGCAACTTTACAGCAACTTTAATAAATGAACTCCAAATTTATTAGTTTCACTGATGCAGAAAGCAACCGCAAAATGCATACAGCACAACACAGCTGCAGCTTCAGTTACCAACTATCAAATAATTCTACACCAACTGAAAGGATACTTAACGCTCTGAAAGTCTGTTGTCTTTTCACTGTTGTCGTTGCTCGTTGCGTGGCTTTTTGGTATTTTGTCAAACATTTCATTGATTTTGCAAATTCTCTGCGGTTTGCTGCTTCTCTCCGAGGTGTTGCTGGGGAATTCGCAACGCAAATTGGGCTCACATTGCATTAACATTTCCCAAGCGTCAGAAATGTAATAAAATTTATGAACATTTATTTAAAGTCAGGCAAGCAATTTAAGTATTATTATTATAGATAGATTATAGATTAGATTAAAATATAGCTCACATCACATTTTTATTTTTCTTTATTTTTGTAACATTTTCATCTGTAGCTTAACTCAAATCTCGCCCATCGGATTCGCTGCCCACTTTTACAATGGCGCTTAAATATTTTATTGCACATTTCTAGGCTCATGATTAATTCGAAATGCAATGTGTGTTTGGCTGATGGGAAAGGAGAACACTGCGCTCTCCCCCATCTTCCTTTTTCTTTCGCTTTTCCCTCAGCCAGGCCGGAGAGCCGTTGGAGCAGAGTTGCTGCCAGGCTCAACATTTTATTTATACTTTTAATGCGCATTTAAATTGCCAACTGCTTCTACAACTCTTGGCTGTCCCCCTCTCAGTCACACACGCCTTCGCTCGCAAACTCCGCTGACTCCGTGTGCTTAAACAATATTGCATGGCAAATGGCGTAGATATGAACAGCTACTTTATTGTTGGCATTACACTTGAGCAATAATAGCAATTGTCGGAGACGAGATGGAGATGAAGCAGTAGAAAGGGAACGAAAAACGGAAGGACAAGTGGAAGGAGCACGAGAAGAAGAAGCAGAAGGAGACTGAGGCTGAGACTGAGGCTGAGTCTGAGACGAAGGTCGGAAACAGCAACAAAGTCGTCTTTGGGGGTGCCGGCATTGTCAACAAGATGATCATTTCAGCTTCATCGTCCTTATCGCCATTGCCAGCATCATCATCATCATCATCATTGTCGTCAGCGCTATCATAAGTATCTGAGTCGAGAATATATATGTTGTTGTCGTTTGTCGATAAGTAAAGACAATGTCGTCATCTCCAACGGCAGCAGCATCAGGAGCGGCAGCGGTATCTGCATCGGCATCGCCTGTGTTGCAATTTCTATAAACACAAAACGACGAACGCCTCCGTTGAGATTTTCGCATTCTCCTCCCTCGCCTCCCTATTCTCCCTCCCTTCTCTGCAGCCCCTGCGTTCTCTCACCCACACCGTCTGCGTGTCATAAGAGCGGAAATACGCTTACAAACGCAATAATTCTGCATACACACAAGAGGAGGCATCACATTGCATCTCGCATGTTGCGCATACGCCGCGTATGCTGCCACTATAAATTCCTTTGGCACACGCCCATCGTCGCATTTTTTTGTTGACTTCCATTGCAGATTTATTCAACTTTTTGCACATTTCTTGAATTCTTTTTTGTATTCTTAATATTTATTTTCTTGTTGGCAAAAAAAAAAAAAAACAATGCGACAATGCGTCATATATTTCTTTTTTTTTTCGTTAGTTCGAAGCATAAACTGCACGCCGAGAAATTGGCATAAAACGAAATTAAAAGATGGACAAATGATAGCAACTAAAATTGCTAAAAACCATGAAACAAATGTAATTTGTTTGTAGGTTAAGAATTAAAGGAATTAGGAATGTTTTTCCGATTATAAGGAAAGAAAATACAAGTACAAATTATGTTTCTCTACTAGCTGCATCGTTTCTCTCAGTGCTTGTTGAGTGGGACTGAAAGTAAGTGAGAGTTCGAGTGGAAGTTGGAGTGGGATTGGCAACAAGAGTGGAGAGTGGGGGGAGCGGGGAGTGGAGAGTAGGCAGAGCCCCCGAAAAAAGCGCACAATTTTCCGCTTTGCAAATCTTTATATTTATTACATGCACTGCCACTGCTTGGCATTTCCACATTTTCCGTACAAGTCACATACGCATTTGGCGAGCTGCTTCATGCCGCACTCCACCATAAACTCCCAAGAGCTCCCAGAGTTTCCATTTATTTATTATAGAAATATATATATATATATATATATATATGTATGCTTTTTGTAGCCTATGTCAAGACGGCAGCTTGCCACGCCCCCAGCGTGTGGCGCCTTCAACATAATGCCATTTTTATTTGCGTTTGTTGTTAGCGATTGCTGCTCGACACACTCGCAAATAATACTTGTCGTATTTTCTTGCTATTTCTATTTATGTTTCGTATTCTTTTTCATATGTAATTTTTAATGCAGTTACCCTCCCCTCCCCGTCCCCTCCCCCTCACTTTTAATGCCCTATCACTGGCTGCTGCTCCTACTGTCGCTGCTGCTGCTGTAATAAAAGCTGACTTTCAGTTATTACAAGGCATTTACAGTTGTTGTCTGCTGACTGCTCGCTCGCCTTTGTATGAGCTTTACATATTTGATTTATTCCTTCTTCGTTTTTATTTCCTTAACATTTAGTAATGCTGAACCTAAGCTGCAGCTTATAAAATCGGTTTAAGCCAAACTCCTGCTTCAATTTAATATTCAACTTTAGTCACTGCACTTTGTCGCATCTGGTGAAATCCCACTTGCTCGCCTGCCACATTTTCATCGCGTGGCCAATGAAACTTGATTAAAAGAGAAAAAGGTCATTTAATAGAATCAAGTCGCGGAAATGCGGTTAGATTTTCTTTGCTCTGCATACACAGCGGTGCACTACTTTGGACGCCAGCAGCCAAGAAGACACATCCACACACACTAAACATGCTTATAGCCACTATAAAAACTGAGCCAGCGAAGCTTATAAAATGCACCGCTTGCAAATATTAATTAAAAAAGCAAAAACATAAAAGAAACTACAAAACGTCGAACAAACTGCAAAAAATGCTTGTTTAGTTTCATGTTATACAAAAAAAAAACGACAAAGTGCAGTAAGCAAAAGTGTTGAAAGTTTTAAATTATAACCCAGCAAATTTTCAAGAAATGTATATTCAGAAACAAGTGATCATAATATGCTTTAAACATGATAGAAAGATAATTTTTACAGAAGCAAACTTTGTCTTTTCAAATAATTATAATTTTCTTACATTATTTATTCCTTCAGATAGATTGATTCTCAAAAAAGACATCATGCAACAGTAAATATGTTTTATATTTACTATTTATTATTATTATGTTGTGCACATTGTAAAGTGATGGAAAATCAACGTGTAATGCAAGAGATTTTAATTATTTACCTGTGTAAATAATAAACGAAACAAAGTCATAATTCATATGAAGCAGACAAATGTTGAACAAAACAAGACGTAAATATTAAAGTGAGCTTTAAGTCGAATGCCGCATTATGCCATAAGCTGAGCTGAGTAAACAAAACACTACAGTGATTGTTTGTTTACTCAAGTAGGATAACGGCAACATTACACATGCTATCATCTAATCCAAATATCTTCAGTTTATATCGACACACCAAAGTTTGGTCAAAGCCGCAGAAACCACTGTGAAAACCGCATTGCAAACCTCGAAACCCCATTAGAGAGCAAATATCGGAGGCATCACTGCAGATATTCAGCACCCACAACATACACACCACCGCCCCCCTATGGCTCCCTGTCACCCTTGAGCCGTGCCACGCCCCCTTGCTCGTTGCGCGCCTTCATGCAGTTCTCTAATTAGCGCTGTGAGTTTTGTAATAGAAAGCAATCCTTGCTTGGCTGCTCCATGCACAAAAGTGCTCTAAAGCTGCTTTATCAAATTAACGCATCAGTTTCACGAGACCACGCATATCCCTCCTTTCCGCGCCCCGCCCCCTCGGCCTCTTTCCCTCTTTTCCCTTCGATCCCAAACAAATAGTGCTCCCTTTCATCGCCCTCTCTCTCTCACTCTCGCTCGCTGGCAGCCACAAACAACTGCAATTTCGACTGCATTTGAACGCATTTAACGAGACGCGACAAAAACCAAGCTGCGAAAAATTGCCAACCAGACAAAAGTTCAATTGAAACTGAAAATGTGCGAGATGCGAGTTTCGAGTTGTGAGTTGTGCGAGGCAAACAAGTTGTACTAACGAACAGTGAGACACAAAGTAGGCGAACGGGAAAAGGGGGCGAAACTGTGCCAGTTAGCGAGCGAGTCAGTAGCAATAGCTCAGACAATGAGTGTTTGTTGTTTATCTGTGTGTCGCATCGGCGCATTGGCTAATTAATGTCCTCGACATTTTGGCCCCCTCCCGAAAAGTCGTGATAACAATTTGTTGAATGCTTGTTTTGCTTTGTTTTGCAACGTGTTTTGTGCATTGATAAGCGAATGAAGTGAATGAAATGAGCCGGACAAAAGACCAGCGAATGAATAGCGGAACATGTCACAGCTGCTTTTCACACACATGTGTTGTGTGCACAAGCGTTGTGCATGAGTTAAAATGCTGGGTTCATTGTTCGCAGGCGTAAGAGGAACACTTCAATTTGCACTGCTTAAAGCCTTCATTTGAATTGAGCATCCAATGAATATAATTAACTTGAATTGCCCAAGTTTATTTATCCAAATCTATAATATAGCCTTTAAATTACGTTTAGTTATTTACCTTAAATTGTTAATCGTGACAGAATAAGTAATAATAATAGCAAATAACCATATGTTGTGTAATCCTAATTAAGAAATCTTTAATAAATCTATTCCTAATCGAACTGCTTTTAAGCTTTTTTTCCAACCCGGCGCATGCGCAACATATCGCTGCTAAAAAAATCGCTGCATACTTTTGAGTGCATCGAATTCTACATAATCGCTTCAGCTTATAAATGCGGCATTGTGTGCGTCGTGCTTTTGTGACTGCATCAAGATAATTAAAGCCAAAGACAATTTATCAACAACGAACTTAACTTCAATATTTTCACAAAATTAATCCAATTAGCAAAACAAATATGCGAAAATTGCCGCGACGCAGACACACACGACAAGTTTTCAGAGCCAGACCTGTTCGCTCTCTGTCTGCCTCCGACTCTCTCTCTCTCTCTTTCTCTCTTTTTCTCTCTGTATCTAGCTCGCAGTCTGTGCATGTGACTTTTGCGGCTTTGGTGCCTTGCCTGTGTCTGTCTCTAATTTCATTTCCACGCAGAAAGCAGCCAACTGCACTCGCTAAACAAATACCTTTCAATTAGTTGCGGCTGCCAAAACTAAATTATTCTTTGTATGCCAATTTCTGCATCTATCTCTCTGACTTCATCTCTCTACCTCCAACTCCCTTTTCCCCTCTCTTTCTCTCGCTCTGTTGTGTTCTGTTTGTTTTTGTTGTGGATTTTGGCTGTGTTTTGTTTTGACGCTTGTCTGTCTCGACTTTTGACAGCGCCAAACGAAGTTTGGTGACTTTTAAAGTCTATCTGCAAGTTGCGAGGCGACTTCGAAATTAACTTTTATAATTGAATTGTGCTCAGCTTATGCACTTGAATTTTCGCTTCTCTCGTCTACCAAATGATATTCAACTCGCAGATTGCCTCGCAGAATGGATTACAAAGTTTACAGATGACGTGGATGCAAAATCGTTTACACCATCAAATTAACAAACAACACAAAAAACTTGCATAACTTTTTTGCACGCAGTTAACTATTAAATAAATTTTTAAACTACTTCTACATGTCACTAATCTATAAAACAATTAAAACATTTTTATATTTCGACAATCTATTGAATATCGATTCTACTCTAAATTTAATAGATTTAAATAAATTTCAACCGCCTCCAAAAATGTCCAGAAAATTCAATCAAATTCTCTCACTTGAATCAGAAACTACTATTAAATTTCTAATTTAAACTTTTAATGCAAAACACTTTTAAAAAAAAGGAGAAAAAGGATAATAAAAATAAATTGTATTTCATTTTGAATGGCTCTAGAAAGCACTAGCCTTCGTCATCCCCTCTTCCCCTACTTCTCCTCCTTCTCGTTCTCGTTCTCTCTCTCTCTGGTTTCCTGCCTTCTTTCGTAGGCGACGCACTAATGCGGAAAACAAGAAAATTATCACGAAATGCGCATCAATTGACATTCGAGGCGAAAATTGCGAGCATAAGACACAATAATACTCGCTTTTGCCCCCCTTCACCATGCCACCTTCCACTGCCTTTGGATCCCACTGTGCCGCGGTTCCACTGTCCGTCCCGTCGATAATCGGCAAAACAAGTTGAGCTCGAAAATTTCCTTGGCCAGATAGAAAGTGTGCAGCAAAATGTTTTCACTGCTTTTGACTGACAAGTCTTGCCCAGCTTTTCAGAGCTCCTTCCTCTGCTCTCTCTCTCTCTCTCTCTCTCTCTCTCTCTCTCTCTCTTGGTTTCTCTTCTATTTTCTATAATACGTATTTTTTCGAATTTTTTAGTTAGTAGAAAATCAACGGACACGCTTCTATTAAAATGCTGTCATTTGCCAACTTTCAAAGCAATGAAAAATTTTTACAGGAAAAAATGTGCTGCCAATGTTTCAGACAGCTGACAAACAGTTTCAGTCCTTTAAAAGCACCAAAAGGTGTGGAAATTGTGACAAAATAAACGTATACAAAATGCACAATACTTCGCATCCGCATTAATTAATCCATGTTATTCGCTTGTTATGCGCAGAGTATTCAACAAGTGTCATTTGGTTTTAACGGCTTCATGTTTATGCCCGCCATATATTTATCCAAACACAATCCTTTCCCTAAGCGCATTTATTGGGCCATCTTCGGAATGCTTAACCCGCCAATTAACATTTATATTCGGCCATATAAATAAGTACCCAACAAATTAGGCAGGCATTTCCTTCCACTTTCTCTCTAGATCTCTCTCGCTTCCTTGCCCCGCTGGCGGGCTGTCAGGCTGTGACAAATTAATAAAAAAAAAACCAAAGAAAAATCAAAACGTTCAGATCATTAAAAGTATTTATGAGCTACGCAAATGTTTCCGCTGTTGCGTGTCAGAAATTTAGCCGGGGGAGGCGTCGCAACTCTAAAAGAGTACAAATTTAATGCGAATTTATTTATGTATATTGTGCATAAAGTGCATAAAGTCGCAGTCTCAGTCTCTCAGTCTCAATCTCCGCCTCGGTCTCAGTTGAAGAGCGTGAAACGTGCCGGGTAAATGGAAATGGAAATGGCATTGTCAGTAGTCATAAAAATTATAAGAATAAACGAGTGGATAGGGATGGGGTGGAAATGTTGGCGAAACGGAAGCTCGTAAGACAAAGCCTACAAAATGGGCTGCTGCTTGGGCAGATTCGTGCGGGTCATAAAAATGGTCAAACAAGAAGACGGAATTCGGAATCAAACACATGGCAAACACACACACACATGCATACACTTGTGTATAGATATTTTAGAGGCGTGGCAGGCAGCACATAAAAATGTTTGGCTAAAGGAAAATTCGCGCGTGTTTTTTGGCATAAAAATTTTTATGATCTCTGGAATGGGGCGGACGTTGAAAATGCATTTGAAATTGTCATAAATTCGTATTAATTTGAGGCCGCGCGTAGATTTTATGTACCAGGCGCAAGTTTGTGCGTTTCCCCGACACCCCCTGCTCTGCCTTTCTTTGCGCCTCTTACCCCTCGATCCAGTTTCGCTGCTGCTGTTGTCTCGGTTTGCGGTTCTTCGGTTTGTTTGGCTTTGTTTTTAGTCCCTGTTTACTCGCTGTTTATCTTTGTTGTTGGTCTTGGCTTTGCACACACACACACACCTACACACAGACACACACACACTTGCACACACATGTGTGCTTGAACCCATTTCAAATTTAACGGCCATTTTGTCCTTTCTTTCCGCTGGTCTCCTTTTTTTTTAATTGTCCACATATGCAGCGGCATTGTTGTTGTCGTCCGACCAAGGCTTATGAGTAATGTTTATTGTTGTATATTTTTTATGGCCGTTGCCATTTGCTTTTCACCATTAAGTGATAAGTTTAATGAGTTTTACTTGCAAGATTTATGCGAGGTATTCTCCCATTTGCTGGCCCGCAGATTACTCACCTAATCAATGAGATGCTCACAAGCTGTTTATTTAATTGCTTTAAGCACTGCACTGCACTCGGCCCAACTTTTATTGCCATTAACTGATGGAATTAAGATTCGACAGTAAACCAACAAGTTTATGACATCGTCTAACTAGACCAACAAATAAGTTAAACAACTCTTCAAAAGATATCCAAGAAACTTTTATTTCCATTTCCATGTTATCACTCAATTATAACTAACTTATTTCAATAATGTTGATTTTAATCACCTTGCTATGGAATTATTTTATGTCTTCCCCTTTATTTTTTCTACTTTCTCAAATTATCTACTTGTTCACAGTTTACAAATTGTATACTTATTAAAAAAGTTTACACTTAATAAACAAATATTTCAAAAATTTAAAAAGTGCGCCTAAAAGTGTGCAGTGAAAAATTGAGTTCGTAGAAGTGTACATTTTGCTTGGACACATTTAATTTTCAGAAACTCATTATATCTTTTAACTACTATCTGTCTATTAAATCGACAATTTGGGTATGTAAATTAAAAAATCTAGAAATATGAAATACTTGTTAAAATATAAATGATATGATTTTTAAATCGACAATTTAATCATGTACCTAAGAGTATGCAATGACATTTATGTTGGAATTGGGTCGACAGAAGTCCGTTTCTGTAGCATACTTTTTTGTGCTAGCACATAAAGCCAGCACATCATTTTCATTTGGTGCCAGACAACGCAATAAACGTTTTGACAACCACGCGCACACACGTAGACACAAGACAGCCACACGTACAACAATGCGAAAACTTCAACTTGATTTTTAAGTGCATTTTGGAAAAGAAAGCAAAAACTATATGAATGAAAATGTGAAGCGCTTCACCATGTGCAAATTGTAAATGTTTCATAATAATTTCGGAGCAAATTCTTCTTGTGCAGTTGTTAGCCATGCGAATTATGTGGGCACCACCACCAACAAAACTACAACAACAACCGAGAATGCTTTTGCCAGCAACGGAAATGTTAACAACAACGTTTCGGGTTTTGGAAAATCCTCACTGAAGTGCCGGGCAGCTTAGACGAGTAGAGGAGTGCACAACTAATAGAAGACAACGACAGGAAGTGCATAGTTTGCCAGCGTCTCTCTGTCTCTCTCTCTCTCTTTCTCTCTCTCTCCCTCTTTTTCTTTCTCAGTCTAGTGTTTCGATTGTTTCTGGCTGTTTTGTTGTCCCTGCGGTTAGAATTTCGCACAGGAAGTGCTAAAAATAATTGTAAAGAGCAACAATGACAAAAATGCCGAAAAAAAGATCATATAAAGAATTACATTAACTAAGCCCGCCTCATTTTTTGTAGCGGAACTACAGGAAAATACTTTCTGGTGTTGTCTGTTTCACTCTTTCCTTTCTTCTTCCTCCACTAAGCCCGGATGTTGTCGCTCTTTTCGTTGTCTTTGTTATTCGCGGTCAACAAACGCCGTGAAAATGCAAATTTTAAAAGCACAAACAAAACAAGGTCTTTGCTTTGACCCCAGAAATAACGTATTATATTTGATATTTCATATTCAAACACTAACTGTCACGCAGGCGCCATCTGGCAGCGAACATTTGTACTATGACATTCGTTAAGTGAGTGGGTGTCTTGACTATATGGGAACTGAACCCAACCAAACCCACCTCATAATTGATTTCCCTAATTTGATTCTAATTATGCTTAAGAATTCCAATTCATAGTGTAAGTATTAATAAGCATGAACTTCACACTTATTACGAGAAATTAAGTAGATAAATTAGGTCACTATAAGAAGTAAAGGCTATTTTAAAAAACGCTCCATTTTATATACGTTTTATAAATATACCAATATACCAGAGGGAAATTGTCAAAGTTTCTGTATTTTGGTATATTGTGGGGATTATGCTGATGGTCACACACCGTCGAAGAAAACATCGATGGACCATCGATGTATCGCCATCTCTATTCAGTTGTAGTCGTTTCTTTAATAAACCTCTCCAAATTAAAACACAAATAACACTTACCGGAGGCTGCTTAAAAACGCAATAACAATGGAGGCCGTGCCGCGTCTGCACATGCTGTGGTTTGCCCTCAAATACAGTCCCGACGGCACATCTTTTATGGCGCTGAAAAAGGTAAGATTGTTAGGCAAATTGGAATTGGAACTGGAGAAAAAAAGGTAACGACGACGGCGACAGCGGCGGCGCGAAAAGAGCCAACGATAACGGTCGACGAACTAATCAATTACAGTCGCTGATCCATAAATATGCTGCGCTTTCTTCACTCCCCTCTTTTTCGGTCGCAGCCTTTGCTACCCTTTCTTTCTTTGTTATTCGAGAAGTCTGCCTCGACAGCCCGCCCCCCGCTCAAAGGTGTGGGCTGCAACTGAGACAGGCGCTGAGTCATCGCAATTGTTGTCGCAGTCGCCA
Source organism: Drosophila siamana (assembly GCA_035047445.1). Taxonomy (NCBI): domain Eukaryota; kingdom Metazoa; phylum Arthropoda; class Insecta; order Diptera; family Drosophilidae; genus Drosophila; species Drosophila siamana. Next base: position 88,731 of record JAWNPP010000107.1, on the reverse strand, counting down.
TCGTCGTTATTGTTGCAGTTGTCTGATTATCGCGAGTAATTGCTAAGCAAACAACGCATTTGCTTAAGCTCTCTTTATCACTCTCTCTGTCTCTATTTTACTTAGTACATTGCCGAATTCTATCATGAAGATGCCGAGGCATACTCCAAGGAGGTACATGCCCTGGAGACGTTGCGGAATCAGGCCATGCGAACCACCAAAGACGGGGCTCCCATCATGAAACGTTACTATTGCCAGCTCCATGCGCTGCAGAACCGCTTTCCGCAGCTCGCGGAGCGCAGCATCTTCACGTTCACCTGGAAAGATCTTTACCACAGCACGGTGCGTGAGGTGAGCGACATGCGCTTCGAGCGCGCCGCAGTCCTCTTCAACATTGCTGCCTCGCACACACAGTCGGGGGCGTCGGTGACGCGCGGTGACAGCGACGGCATGAAGGTTGCCTGCACCCACTTCCAGGTAATTATACCCGGCAACTATTGGATAGCGCAGCATAATAACTCAATGGCAATTGAAAGTGAAAGCCGATAAAAACTATTCACTTTTTATCGGCGTCAACTCCGTCTGTGTCTCTCTGTGAAAACACGTATAGTTCTGAAACTATAATGTTGAGTTACCTAAAACTTGAGACAAATCCTACAAAACTCACACGCTGCTAAAGTTTATTTTGGACATTAATCACAAATCAAAATTAATTGATTTCTAAACGAATTTTCAAATTTATGCACTGACATTTTGGTTATACAAGTAAATATAATAATAATACTTACAGCTTAAATCGATCAATACAACATCTTTGAGTAAACTTTCCGAACGATATAAATGCAGAAATTAATTCAATATTATATAGTATCTAATAATTTCACTCTCAATGGATAATGCGACTGTGTCCGGTTTTATTACCAGTATTCAACTGGTATTTCACAGTCGAGCACACTCGACTGCAGCTTACTTGACTTGATATAATTAAATTACTATATTTCACTGTTAGGCTGCCGCTTGGGCCTACAATGAGCTGCGGGAGCGTTACGCAAATATCAACAGCGGCGGCGACTTTATGACCAATGAACTGCTGGTCTTTCAGCAGCAGGTGTCGCTCGCCCAGGCACAGGAATGTATATTGGAAAAATCGTTGATTGACAATCGCAAGCCGCATATCGTGGCAAAGGTAACGGCGCAGATTGTGGTCTACTATGGCGCTGCCTTGGCGGCGCTTTTGACTGGCGGCGACGACGGACCCGTGGCCCAAGTGATCGACAGCTCCGTCTTCAAGCTGTGGAAGAAGTACGTGCGCTTCAAGATCAACTATCTGAACTGCATACTCTACTTGTATCAGGGCCAGCATGCCGAGGAGCAGCGCAAAATGGGCGAGCGAGTGACGCTCTACCAGGTAAAATAACGCAGACTATTCCTGTTGTAAGCGAACGCATTAATAATCCATCTTTTAGGCCGCCTGGGACAAGCTGGAGGATGCGCGCAAGGAGTCCAAGGGTTTGCCCGATCAAAAGGAGATCATTGAATCGATCAGCTTCACCGCCGATGTGGTGGAAGCAAAGCGCAAGAATGCCAAAAACGAGAACGAATTCATCTACCACGAACCCGTGCCAGATTTGAGCACAATTGCCGCGGTGCAAGGCGCCAATCTGGTTAACGGCATTGGCTTCTCCGTCACAGATGAGGAGTTCGCAGGCAGCGATCTCTTTGCACGCCTGGTGCCGATGAAAGCGCACGAAGCCAGCTCCATGTACAGCGAGGAGAAGGCAAAGATATTGCGCAAATATGGCACGTTGCTGGAGGAGAAGGACACCCAACTCGATAGCTACATGAGTTCTCTGACGCTCGACAATCTGAACATCAACGAGGAGCAGGCCAACAAGTTGCCCCAGGGCATTGTCGATCGCTGTGCAGCGTTGCATGCCAACAAAACAGCCATCAGTGATCTGATCGAGGCCATGTCGCAGCTGGCCGAAATCACCGCCGACGTCGAGTCCAATCTCAGCGAGCTCACCCACATGCTGGACGCCGAGGCGCAAGCAGAGCGCGACTTTCAAGCGGCGAGTGGCGTGCAACGCACCCCCAACGCCCACATCACGGAGCTAACACGGGAGTTCCAAAAGTACAGTGAGGCTCACACTCGAGCTGGTGAATCGAACAACACGCTGCGCAAAGCGATGAGTCTGCATGTGAATAATCTCAAGATTTTGGCGCGTCCGCTGCAGGAAATACAGCAACTCATGCCCAAGCTGAGTTCCGAACTCAACACCACCGAGATCTTCAAGGATGTCAAGCTGATTGTGAACAAAGTGAACGAGATGAAGGCGCAGCGTGCGCAATTCCACGCCGATCTGCGCATCGCCATCAACGAGGACGACATCACGGCCAAGGTGATTGCCCACGGCGGCCAGGAGGGTCTGCAAGCGCTCTTCGCCACCGAGCTGGCCAAGCACGAGCGTCTCACGCAGCTGCTTGACCAGAACCTGCTCGCCCAGCAAAACATACTGCAGGCACTGACCGAGGCTTATGCTCGCGCTGCGCCCGTGCTGAAGACGCTACAGGATGTCAAGCAGAAGCGTGAGCATTTCTACAGCTCCCTGGCCGCCTCGTACGATGTCTACGAGGATCTGCTGGCCAAGTCTGCGAAGGGACTGGAGTTCTACAAGAAACTGGCGGGCAATGTGCAAAAGCTGCTCACGCGCTTCAAGTCTGCGCGCGATGTGCAATCCGAGGAGCGTCAACAGCGGCTGCAGAGCGTCGTCAAGACAGCAGCACCAGCTGCTGCAGCTCCAACTGCCATCAAACCCGAACCAAGCACAGTTTCTAATGGCGCGCCCAAGCTTCGCGATTATCTCAAGGCCAAGAACAGCGGCTTGACGGCAGCTGCCATCGATGCCACACCATATGTGCCCACTGTGCGACCTGTGCCCGTTGGCTCTGAGAATCCCACACAGGCAGCTTGCTCAGCCTATGCTACAGCGCCGCCTCCCAATGAGCCACCGCCACCGTACAGCCTGCAGCAGCAGCAATATTACGATCCCAGCGCCGCTGGCTACACCAATCCCATGTACCAGCAACAGCAGCAGCATGTTGCGCCACCCGCCTACAAAGCGCAGGCCTCGCCCAACTCGCAGACACTGCACGGCGCGATGGCGGCACTGAGCATGCAGACAGATCAGGCTGCAGCAGCTGCCGCTCCCTATGGCCAGCAGTCGCAGCTGCCCTATGGGTACAATTACCCCTTGACTTATCCAGCGCCAGCTGCTTCGCCCGCTGCGCAAAGCTACAACTATCAGCAACCGCTATACGTGGCCACATCCACGCAGCCCAGCGAGGCGCTCAACTATCCACAGCAGCAGCAGCTGCAATCACATCCACAGCAGCCACAAGAACCGGTGCAGCAGCAACAACAGCCTCAACAGCCTGCTCTTGGTCAGCAGCCTTTGGCCTATCAGCCAACGGCCCAGACCTATCCTCAAGCTCAGCAGCCGCCACTTTCCATGTACACACAACCAACTGCAGCCTATGCCCAACCACAATCCCAACCACAGCCACAGTCGCTGGCTCAACAGACGCCCAGCTATCCGCAGCAAACGCAAACACCGCAGCAGACAAGCAATTATCCGCCTCAATCCCAGACGCCTCAACAAGCAACGCCAAGTTTTGCACCAGCTCAGCCCAGCACAGCTTATCCGCAATCCCAACAGCCACAGCAAGCGCAGTTGCAGTCTGGCTTCTATGGTGCTGCCACTCAGCAGCCACTGCAACCTGGCAATTATGTTCCTTCACCCCAAACGCCACAGCAGCCGCAAGCTGGCATCTATTCTGCTGCATCGACAGCTGCATCGCAACCACAGTATCCGCCACAGCCCGCTATGTATCCCTCTCAAGGTGCAGCCACCTCAACAGCTGCCACACAACAACCGCTGCCTTATGCTGCAGCAAGCACAGCTGCACCCGCCGCAGCTGGCAATGAGGCTAACTACTTTAGCTACTCCAATCATCCGGGCTACAGCTACAATCCGCAGACGGGCAACTACGACTACAGCAGCGGCTATCAACAGGGCGGCAGCAGTCACATTCCACAGGTTTCGCATGTCTCTGGCCACTTCACACAGAGTGGACAGCAACAGACTGCTATTGTGGGCACCACGGACTCTGAGCTGGCCAATCGCAGCACGCTGGCCACGGGTTTCGATGTGAGTTGTTGAACGAATTTGTCATTTATGCACGTCTAACAATATCCCTTCGCTTACAGTCACCCATTGTGTCGCATACGAAGGCCGCGAACAGCGTCACGGACTCGAGTTCAATTGCAGCCCAGCCGCAGGAGAACTTTGGCAACTACTACACGCCTCCCTATGGCTATCACTCGGTGGGCGAGACGCCCATACAACAACCGCAGCAATCGCAGCCACAGCAGCAGCAACTGCCACAAGAGCAGCAGCCACAACAGGAGCTACCCAAACCTTCACCTGGGACACCTTCGCTGTACATGCAAAGCGGTGGCAGCAGCATTGCCAACACACAGACCACCACAAGCAGTGCATCCTATGCCTCCTCCGCCACGCAGCAGCCAGAGACCAAACCCACAAAGTCCGAGGCCAGCAATGTGGATTTGTTGAGCGATCTGGACTTGGATTGTGTGGGCGGCATGCCGCTGCCGTTGCCGGTGCTGCAGCCACAGATTGTGGCCACACCTACACCACCAGCAAGCGAGGTTGCTGTGGTCGCACCACCAGCAACAGCAGCTGCTGCTGCTGCTGCAGCGCCAGCTCCAACTCCAGCTCCAGCACTGTCGCCCACAGTGGCGGCTGCTGTATCGCCAGCAACGAATTCGCTGCGCAAGAATAGCCTCGACAATCTGTCCAATTGCTCGGACTTAAGCTCATTGGAAAACTTTGACTGGGACTCGGTTTCATTGACACATTCCGCCAGCGAGAAACCGCTGGCCACAGACAAGCATTCGTTGATCACATTCCAAATGCGCGCTCACGATCCCTTTACCGACGACAAGACATTAAAGTACTTTCACAAGGAGGTGGAGAGCTACGAGAAGCTCGTCGAGAATCTGCACGTCAAGATGCTCAATGGCAACACACAGCTGGGCACCAAATGGCAAGAGCTGCAGCAGAAGCTCGACAAAAATACCAATGTGAAGCGGACCACAACCATTGCGAAACTGTTTCCCGAGAAGAATCGCTCGCTGGACTGTCTGCCCTACGACCATGCGCGAGTGAAGCTAGACAAGCAGACGGACGACTACATAAACGCGGCCTACATGAAGGTGAGACAAGGACATGAAGGTTGACATGATGCAAGCATCATGCTTTTGATTGCTTTTGCAAGATGCTTGATGCAGTTAAGCAACGTACACTTTTATACTCTTACAAGTGAATCAACGCTGTAATTAAATGATACAATTTTATCACCCACTTGAACTAAAATTACTTTCTCTTTTTTTACAGAGCCTCAGCGCTGGCTGCCCCAACATAATTATAGCCCAAACTCCGCAGGCGAATACCATCAATGATTTCTGGTCGATGATCTGGTCGGAAAAGGCGCGCACTGTGGGTTGTCTGCACACTACAAATGAGGTAAGTAATGCCACAATACAATAGATACTCTATGCAACTAGTAACGAATTTATTGCTGTAGCTTTTTGATCCCTACTGGCCCCAAGAGCTCAACCAGCCCACGCACTACGATGACTTCACCGTCAAATGCGTGAAGCAGCAACAGCTCAGCCACTGCACGGAATATCAGCTGAAGTTGTCGATGCATGGCGCCGACGCTGTGCTGGATGTGTCTGTGCTTCAGCTCAAGCAATGGACCAAAGCGTAAGCGAATTAAATATCAAACAAGACTTATTATTTAACGATATTCCCTGCAACAGATCTCCAACTCAGCTACTGGGCATTGCGCAGAATACATTGCAAGTGCATCAGGAACGCTGTCTGGCAGCCAATGCGCCAACTTCGCCGCTCATTCTCAATTGCTTAACTGGCTCTGAACGCTCAGAGCTGTTGGCAATTGCCATCAGCGCCCTGTTGGGCACTCAAAGCAAGCGGCCGATTTTGATAAGTAAGTATATGCAGTAACTATCGGTAATATGCAACAAAGATAATGCTTAATTGCGGACAAACAAACAAAACAATTAGAAGTCATTTCCTGCAACCGGTTCTCTCAAATATTGCACGCATTTACTATAATTCTGAATTGGTTTTTGTAGATGTCGTCGATGTTTGGTCGCGTATTTGTATGCAGCGCCAGAACTCGCTGCGGGATGCAGCCATGCTGGAGCAGTCGATGCAGATTGTGCTCAGCCATGCCCATGATGTGCTGAACAAACGTAAGAACTGCTCACATTATAACTGTAACACTTTAACTAAGTTCGTCTCTTAACTTTTAGGCGGCATCATGACGTCGTATCAGATGAAAATGGCACCACAGGTAACCGCAAAGGAGCAGCAGGAGAGCAAGGATCCGTTGAATGAACTGGATGCACTCTGGAAGATGAAATAGTAACGCCTGAGCGAGCCAGAGTGCATAGCTAAATCTGCTTAAAACCATATACATATACATATTAACACATTTTATTTAAAATGATAAAATTTACAAACTATTTATACGAAACTATTGACCGCAAAAAAACCTAAAACACCGTATTTATACAGATTGTTGCAAACAATTCGAAGCGAAGAGAAAAGAGTATTCAAAATATCGAATGAACAGAAGAAAGATTAAAATTGTATTTGTCCTATAAACTGTTATATAAACTAAATATTTTTTCAAACTATGGTGATGTTTTTTGATGCTGATAACTTTATTATATATCAATATTGTATCTATAATACACATGAATATATATATATATATATATATATATATATATATATATATCTACAACGTTTATGAAACAATGTATTCATGTTGCAGATCAATTTAGTAAACGATTAAACAATATCAAATATTTAACTACACCCGAACACAATGAATTGGAACTAGACCAATGGGTAAACTGCATCGCTGGCAATGTTGCAGATGTTGTGGTGGTTGCGCGCCATGCGAATATAGCCACGCTCTCCATAGCGCGTGCCCCAGGAGTTCTTTACCAGCCAGTAATCTCCGTAGCGTCTATCGGTGCCGTAGCCAACAACAGTCACAGCATGGTTGCTGTGTTTGTGGCAAGTCTTGCTGTAGACTCCCCTCCTGTAATGATGCATATATGTGGCATCCACACCGACGGCGATGGGTCCATGGTTGGCCACAGCAGCGGCCAATGCCCGTTCAGATTGTCGCTTCACAGTCACGACTCTTTTGACTGTGGCGCCTACGTTTGACTTTCTGTACTTGCATTGTTTTTGCTGAGCCTTGTAGGGATACGATCGCTCAGTGTCTATGCCGCGATTCCGTTTGATGTATTGCAAAGCCAACACTGGCAGTCCACCATTGCAGCCATGATTGCGTTTGGAGCAATCCACCAGATTTTGCTCGGAGAGTTCAATCAGTTTTCCCGACTTGCGAAACTGTTGACCCTCCAATGCAGCGACTGCGGCAAAAGCCCAACAGGAACCACAGTGTCCTTGGTTCTTCACATCAGTAACTGCTCCTTTCGAACGCCAATCAATGCGCTTTGGAATTTCCAGATCAGCAGGTGGATCGTAAACCAAATGGTCCTCGTCTTCCACATCCTCTTGGGTCACATTGTAGCTGTTCAACATGAGTTTCTCGAACTCCTCGGGCAGCAGATCGGAGAATTGATTGACGCCCATCTCATAAGTCTCCTCGCCGGCCGCAAAGCGTTCATTATGTCTAGCCATGACTGCTGTGTTCATCTGGAAGATGCGCCAACGCAGCTGTTCCTCGCTTTCATCGCTGTACTCCTTGGAGTGGGTGAGCTTGAAGTCCTCCCACTCCCAGGATATCGACTGCACAAGTCCGACGAAGCTCACAAATGCTATAATTCCCTTCATGTTTCGGCTTTGACTGATATTCCTTTGCGGAATTTCGCTCTTTATATACTGTTCGCATTCTGCACGTGAAACCGCAATGAATCAGATCCTCTCGATTTTTATTTATCAACATAATGCTTAAAATTAGAAGTGGACTCTCAAATACATAGTATAATGAGCCTAGATATTTATGGAACATTTAACTTATCCCGCATTAAAATGGAATGGAAATGAAACGTTTTTAGATTATATTATAGTTTCGTTAGCTCTTGCAAATGAACTTTAAACCTTTTCGTCTAACTACAACTTCAACTTTTCCTCAAGGGAAATATTTCCCACATGATGAAACAAGATGCTATTAAAATGATGCCACAGTTTCGCCTTTTGCTGCTTACAATGCCGGACATCCTCGTTATCCTGGCGACACATCTTCGACTCAATCAGATAGTTCAGCACATCTTTAGCTTCCATGTCGTTGTGGAACAACTGCAGATACGTGATCAAATAGGGCAACTCATTTGTCTTGAACAGTTTCCCGATAAAGCCGAACTTGGAAAAGTCTAAAACAAACCAGCTTGGTTCAAATGGATTCGCCAGGGCACTTTTGATCATTGCGAATTTCCTCATGCTGGTGATAAAGTTTCGCTTCGTCATAATGTCATCCGCCAGCTGCACATAGAAACTGCCCTTGGTGCGGGCATAAGCCATTAGATTAGCAAGGTCCAAGTTCTGTTTGCTGTACTGACTCAGGCCGAACTGTGGATAGTAGTTGTCTAAGGGCGATATTATGTCTATAAGGCCGTTATCCAGTTGTTTTTGAAAACTTAATTCAATCTGCGCCACAATCGGATCCACTTCGTCACCATCAGTGTCGCCTATGTGGACAACTATGAGAGTGTCGTTCTGTTCATCCTCGCTCATGTTGTCCAACAGATTATGCAGCGTAGCACGCAGATGGAACTTTTTCAGTCGGTGCACTGTTGGAATGCCCAGCACAATTGATACATTCGCGCGCGCTCTACTCTCAATATAAATTGGTTTTGTTGGCTCTAAGAGATGCCTGGGAAAGCGATACGAGAACGAGAGTCTATTAGTTGTGTATTTTGTTGTTGTTGGCTTCGCTGATTCGAATGCATTCAAAGGTTTACTGGATGTTCTCGCTTTTTCCAGCATTTGACATTCAAGTAGTTGATGCTTTAACAATCGCTCAGATCTCAATATCAACAACACTGTGTAGCATAGCATACTTAAACACGTCACAAGTAGGAAAATCTCATACAATGAGCCAATAACTCGATTTATTCCCAAGTTTATTTTCGTCATCCTTATGAACACTGTCCTCTGGTCCTAAACTGCGATACTAAACTCTAATAATTGTATAAATATAACTTAGAGAGCCCCCATTATTTTGCAATAATACCTGAAACAAATCAATTGGTCACTCAATCGCAATTATTAAGTAATAAGCCTGATACATTTATTTTAATATAATTTTAAGTATTTCTCATGAGTCTCATGTCTTACTCATACTCTTTCTAATTCTATTACTCGTGTAATGTCAACTCATTTTGGATTACGTTTGATTTATTTTTAAGCAATTTGCAAATTGGTTTATCTCGGTCATAGCCATAGGTTCCCTAATTTATCAATTGTCAAGCAATGATATTATTTCATTATTGAATTATCAATTTTCGGTTGATAATACTGCGACACTTTCAGCCCTGTTCTAATGTTCCAAAAATAGTTTACTGTCTGAGCTTTTAGTACATAAAAAGCAGTTAATGTGGCTTCCCAATTCAGTTAGCTATTATCATTTGGCAGACAAGTCATACCTCGGATCGGAGTTAATTGTATTTCAAAATGAGTGCGTAAACTTATTAAACAATAAAGAATATATATAAATGTACAAAAAAGTAATAGTTTCAAGGAAAACAAATATAGCGGTTAATGAAATTAATTATAATCAATTGACCATATTTATTATCAAGTTCTGGATTGTGTTCCTGAATAATATTTGCGAGTGAAATTATTTTCCTTTTTTAATAAAAGCTTGAGGAAATTTGATGTGATAAACTGTGTAAATAAAAATGGCTTGTGTACATAAAAAAAAGGCGATTAAAATTTAAAATCCGCTTTTATAAAGCAGCATTTCTACTTTGCAGATACGAATACGCGAAGGAATACTTTATGCCAAATGCTTTCACTGCTCGCTCTCGGCTTGCTTGTATCACCTGCTGCGGCAGCCACATTTGACCCCGATCTGATCTGCACGCTACTCGTAAATGGCACTAAGATCAACGATCCTCGTGCATGCAATACTTGGATACAGTGCATCGACGACTTGCCCATCAACGGCACTTGTGCCGAGGGACTTTTGTACGACCGAGAGAGTGAAGACTGTCGGCCATCTGCAGACGTGGTCTGCATCTCCAGTGATCCGTGTGCCCAGATGCCCGATGGCTTCACAGCCGATCCATACACCTGCAACGGATATTACTACTGCAAGAATGGAACGGGCATAAGAGGCGAATGTAATACTGGCTTGAACTTTAATCCCGGCACTGAAGCTTGCATTCGTGATTATCCCTGTGCGGCCAAAATGAATCCCGACAGCTACTGCAACATTCTGCCCGACGGTGTCTTTATTAAGGATCCCTGGAACTGCGATGGCTGGCAAATGTGCTGGCAGGGAGAGCTCGTGAATGGCACCTGTCCGGATGGCTTCTACTTCAGTGCGAGCCTTGGCCAGTGCGATTATCCACAGAATGTGCAGTGCGCCTTCACTGAGCCACCGCCGCAGACTGCGCATCCCGACGTCTGCCCCGAGGCCGGCAGCTTTATCTCCGACGATCGAACGTGCAACGGCTATTATTATTGTCGGAACAACACGGAGGGGCAAATGGTGCTGGAGCATGGCGTGTGCTCTGACGGTCGCTTTTTCTCAGCTGCAAACGGTGGCGCCTGCGTCCCACGCACCGACATACGTTGTGACTACAATCGCTGCGTCAACATGGGAAATACAACGATACAGCTGGCTAACCTGTCGGATGATGGATGCGTCGGATTTGCTATATGTCAGAATGGTACTACAATAGCCGTGGCCAATTGCCCAAATGGCGAATATTTCGACGAGCTGACTCAGCTGTGTACCACAAAGGTTGTTTCGTTTGTAGCCTGCGCGCTATCAACGGAATCGACGACAGCAACAATGATCGATGAGGAAATAACGACCACCACAGCCACGTGAGCAGCATGTAGACTTTGAAAGGTCATTGTTTACCATAATATATATAACATACGTATATTATTTGAAATTATCATGAAATTATTTAAATAAACTGTAAACTCTATACATTTGTCGTGCTATCAACAGTCTGCAAGCAGTGCAAACGCTGGCAAGCAGTAGGATGTACAGCTGAAATTAAGCAACTCGTCAATAGATGACGCCACGGGATGCAGTGGCAATTAAACCAAGCTCCAAAATTGTTCAAAAAAATTAAGAAAAGTAAATCGCATTTTATGTGGTATCGATTTTATCGTTATCCAGCGATTTTAAAATATTTTAGTATTTAGTTCAAACCGGGCAGCATAGTGTAATTTGAATTTGATGGCAGTTGACTAGCATTTTGAGTTTAGTTATGCATTTTAAAGCGTGTCAGTTGTGTTAAAAATAAACTAATAAACTAATCCTCGTTGGCGTTCAGGTCGATCTTTTCAACAGGTACGGCATCAATATCATTGTCACTACCTGGAGCCTCGAGATCCCAATCATCTGGCTCGGTACTTTCGATGTCGTCCTCAAAGCTGTATTCCTCCTCACCGCTTAAAATCATGAACATATCGTTGTCCTCATTGAGGGGATTCTCGTTTAAACGGGCCAATGTCGACTCGAGCTTGTTTGCACGATCCAAGAGCACGCCCAAACGTTTGTCAATCTCACCAAAAACATCAGCTCCGGTCTTGGAGGTTGTCGGAAGCTCCTCATCACCAATTAAATCTGGCTTCATAGCGCCTTCCAAAGGCGAAGACATCGTTACGAATAGTTAAAAAAAAAAAATATATATATATATATATATGTATATTTGTATATATATATATAGTTTTTGAAATTCTTATTTTTCGGAACAAACAACTGAGAATAGCCTTATTTTAATGATTGAAAATTATATGAAATCTTTCGGAAGTTGGCTAAGATAAGAGTTCTAGTCTCGGCCTACTCAGAGAGTGTGATAGAAAAAGCGACAGGGAGAGAGGGAGACAGAGAGAAACTTTGTTGTGCAATGACAACAGCAGCATCGAGACAACGACATTAGTTGAGCAGCACCCGAGACGATTCTCTGACGAGGCCAATCTCTGGGAAACGATCGAGGCGCATGGCTAGGCGGCATTTTCAGTGAGCGCGCGAGCGGCAAACGGTAAACAACAGCTGCTGCCAACAGAGAGGCAAACAAAACCAGCAATAAAACGACCAGCAACGAAAAGCGAAAAGCAAAAACAAAAAAAAAAAACTTTTGCCAACAAAACGCCGACCTGGAGACGTCAACACACTTGCTGCATCAGTCGCATCCCGTCGCATTGCATCGCAAGCACGAAGCCAGCAGAGACTGCGAATCTGCAGAGTGACAAACCGAATAATTACGCAAGTGAGTTGAGTGAAAAGTGTAGCAATTGATCAATGCCTTGGCGAAGTAATTGCCAATATCAGCAGCTAGTAGAGAAAACAATTGATAATTGTTATCAGTGGCGAGTGATATTATCTGTCAACATTCGCTTTCTTCATTTGTGTGCGCAAATTGTGATTCACAAATCTATTAAGATACGAATATGAGAGAAGACCTGTGTGAATTTAGTGTCTGAAATGGGCCCCAAAAAGCAAAAAGCCAGTGTGGGCCAAGTTAACGCTTTGACTTTTCAAAGTTGCTCTGCCTAATGCTGCTGCTGCTGCTCCGGTTGCTGCTGTAGCCGATCATCTTTATTAACGCTAGTTCACGCTCTCCCATGACTCTTCGGCTATGTGTATTTACAGCTGTTTTAAAGGGGAAACCAGTTTCCTCTTAGCTTATTTGCTTCTAACGCTATTTGCTTTTTTCGGGCGCACACACCGCATCGAAAAGTCAAATGTGAATTAGTACACACAAAGTATGTGAGTGTGTGGCTGAAGTTATCTTTGTATTGCCAACTTGCAACATTCGGTTTTTGTGTGTGCAACGAAACCGAAAGTAACCGAAGTTTTGTTATGAGCTCATTTTAATACGTTTGCGTAACTAGTAATCGTTGAAAATTGCTAATAAATTATAATAATTTACAAAAAATTGTCACAATTATACTGTATTAATGCTTAAACGCATTTTGTAGTCATGCATATGTAAGGCAAACTCTCTTAAGTGGATGTCTAATAAAACAAAAGCAATTGGAAGCAGTGCTGACAAGCAGTATTAAAGTTATTCGCATAAGCAGTACAAACAACGCGAACACGTACACAAGCAGTGTACTGCTTGGGTGAGATCAACGTGTGTCCAACAAATAAGAAACCACTAAGACAATAATTTAATATTAATATAAAGTAAACTTAAAGTGTCCTCTAGGTGATAGTGCGCAGGAGCATCGAAATAAAATGACTTTATAAAATGTACATACGCAAACATTTCAATAAATTCTACAATTGCAGTTTCATCGCGCATAAGGTCAAACATTGTAAACAATTTTGCAGTCAACTTTATAAAGTAAGGAACTCGTTGGTTTAGCCTACTTCAGAGATAATTTTATTTAGTTTGTAGTTTGTGTGTGTATGTGTGCGTGTGTTGGATTTGTTTCTTTTTTGCTTCTTCTCGCATTAGAGTACAAAAATGTGCATACAGATAAGACTAAAAGCTAAGAGAACTAGAGACTAAAAGTTGAATGATGTGCATTAGTAATCCTCATCGCAGAAGCAGCCGTCCCGCGAGTTCTCCACAATCCAGTCAAGATACTTGGTCACTCTGGTGTAGACACCTGGATAATTCGGTCGCGCACAACCATTGCCCCAGGAGACGATGCCAATTTGCTCGAAGCGTTTGTCATCGGGACGCAGACGGACAAGCGGACCACCCGAGTCCCCTTGACAGCTGTCACGCCCACCGACGCCCGGATAGCCAGAGCACATCATATTCTTGGTGATCATTTTCTGTGTGTAGTTCGTCTGGGCGACGCACTCATCGTTATCCAGCACCGGCACCTCGACCTCCTGCAGCAGACACGATGGCTTGCCGTCTTCCTTGAGCGTGCCCCAGCCGGTGGCAATGGCGCGTGTGCCCACAAACAGATCGTTACGCTGCTCCACACGGGGCAGACAAATGGGTCGAATGAAGCTGGTGATGGGCACGCGATCGTTTAGGCGCAGCAGCGCAATGTCATTGTCAAAGTTGGAGAAACTGAACTTTTGGCTGAAGGCGCGCAGCACAAAGCGCGTCTCGGGGCGCTCTTTGTCGTTGCAGCGATCGTGCTCGCCAAAGGTCACCTTGATCATGAACCACATGAAGCCCTTGACGCAGTGCGCCGCCGTCAGCACGTAGCGATCGTTGATCAGCGTTCCGCCGCAGTAGAATCGATTGAAGTAGCTCAGACGCGCCATCCAGGGATATTCGCTGACGCCAGTTGTGGTGCCCCCCACGATTCGAGACTCATCGTTGCGCTCCCCACATCTGCAAGAACGGGTTAGGGGAGGGGATGAGTCGGTGGAAGTGGAAGTGGAGTTCAGTAATAAATGATTATCATGCACTTCAGCGGGCATGAACAGCACAGCAACGAGTAGTACTAACTCTCAACCAGTTTGCAGCACATGAAAACTCATTTTCAGCTGAGGAAATTTCAATTGAATCTTATGGGTTTGGAGGCGTTGGGGGGAGTAGGAGGAGAAGCTTAGAATAATCTTGTCTAGCTGTAGGAAATGGTGGATGCGGATGGCGAACGGGACTTGAAAGCCACATAAAGATGTTGTTGTTTATTTACTTAAAATTATTATTATTATATCTGTATTTGTAGCTTCTATTATTTGGATAGCAAACACTGATTCTCTTTGAACTTTCTTTAAAAGTTTTGTTTTGGCAAACTAAGACTTCTATACAGATATCTAATGTCAAGGATTCTTCAAAATAAAAACAAAAAACAAATGCAATAAACTCGTTCTCATTCTATTAATAAATCTATATTACTTGAAAATATAAAGAGCTTCCATAAAATAAACATTGGGTATGTTTAAAGAATAATTTATATAAAAGTGAAACTAAAAATGCTTTCCAAATTTGTATATTTATGTCTCAATTACAAAAATAGCCCGCAGCTTAACCTATTAACAGATCTTCAATACCCAATGACTTATTATATAAATTCATTCGTCTGCAGTTTAAAATATATAAAACTGTTGAGAACAGTTAAATGACCAACGAAAAAACGATTCTACTTCAACTAATACTTGTTTTATTCTTCTGATCAACTGCAGCTTAACGCTGAATGAATTGTCTAAGACTTCATTAATAATTCCCCTTAGACTAGCTCATTAGTATTCAATGACAGATGGACTGCGTTGAATGGTTCAGAGTTCAATAACCCAACAGAGATTAACAGCAGTCCTCATAAATATTGTCGTTATAAAGAAAGTGTCAAATTATTTTATTAAGATGACAAAACGTTTTGCAGATTTTCCATCAACTTTGTAGACATGTCGTTACATTAAACTGGTTTTATAATTGCCAAAAAAAAAAAAAATAATAAACTACAAAGCAGATGCACTCAAAAATCTCTCAAGACAGTGAACAGAGGGGAGGTAGGGAAAGGGAAAGGGAGAGCCGGTTTCGCCAAATGGAAATACTACAAGTTCTCGGCTGTATCGATGTTTAATATATTATATATTTCTTATTCTTATTCATTTCGAGCGAGGGCTTTCTGTTTGGTTTTGCTGTCGTTTGTTCTTGTTGACGTTGTCGTTGTTGTTGTTGTTTAATCAAGTCATTGCCCTAAAATGGTGGCCAAGTCGAAGGCGAAGGCGTCGCGTCGCGTTGCGTCGTCGAAGACGACTTCCCGAAAAGCAAAGACAAAGGCATGCAGAGAAATGTGTGCGACCCAATTCGGAGAATGGCGCGTTCCCCTGCCGCAAACGCATGACGCATTGGGCCTCAGTTCGAACTACACCTTAGGAGTGCGAGTATACCCCATGGCTTGTTGCCTAAACAGGGCAGCAGATACAGACACAGATACAGATACATTTACTTTGACTATTATCGAATCGTATGCTAATCAGTTATAGATTCATTTCAAATGCAAAAATAAAATAAAAGTAAAAATTAAAAGCACCAAATCAAACGAGTTTTAAAAAAAAAGAAAAAAACTAAACTAAACCTTAGACTCAAAAGAATTGTAAAAAAACGAGTTAAGATTTTAATTTTAAGTGCTCTGTAATCTCTTGTAAATTAGAAAGGTAATCTCAAATTTCAATTAGTAGTACTTTTATGGGTTTCCAAAAAGTGAAAATACAAAAGCGATTCCGCTGCCGATATTGAAGAAAAGCTTTGCACTGACCTAACCTAATTCCCTGTTGTGATCAACGCAATCGATTCATCAAAATTCCAATGCAACAACTGCCGACAAAAGCATTCCTAGGCGTACTCCCTGAAGTGGATGCCTATGCAAACAGTTTCTCAGTCCCCACAGTCTCAGTCCGCAGTCTTTTCTCGACAACGACAATGCCCTAAGCCAAGCGATTTCCCATGGGCACAAGGCACTGCAATTTGAGGCAGGCATCTGTGGAATGCTTTTCAAATGCGCATCTTTAGATTGCAGAACGCAGAACTGAGTGCCGAGCACCGAATACTGAATACCCGAGACTGAGTTGCTTGAGCAGTGTGTCTGATTCAGTTGTCAAAGGAAAGAAGTACTTACATTAACTGAATGTTTAACTATGAAGCCTGAAATTGATACTTTGAAGGCCATAAAAGGCGAAAATATATGTGTTTAGAAAGCTTGTCGGCGCCCAAAATAACACAACACATCTTTCAAATGCAACATGTTATTGGTTTCGGCTCGGAAATTACTAATTGAATGCCATCAGACACCATTTTAGTTTTCATGACAATCTTCTGTAAACGGTTTTCTATTATAATTGAGCATGCTGTGTTGTACTTCACGTCAATAAGATCTGTTGTCTCCGCATTGACGGCATCTTCCTGTTGACATGGGCGTGTGTTAGGAAAATTAATCTCGCACATCACGCAACACATGTATCTGTAACTGTAACTGTAATATCTGATTTGTATGCCATGACAATAAACACCCAGTGAATCGTTGGCTAACTGGAAGTTGACTATCATGACCATGACAGCTTGTTTTTCTTTTTTCATTTTTTTTTTTTTTCATTATTAAGTTTTTTTTCCTTATTTTGTGCTCACCTGCAAGAACATGTTGTCGTTTGGTCTTGAGCCGGCGGCGAATTATTGCGATTAAAGACGCCAAACCAATTCTTGATCGGATTTTGCCGGAATACTGGTTTATTGCTAGTGACATTCACGGCACTCGTGGAGTTGACACCAGCCGATGCTCCCGTTGCCGCAGCTCCCACTCCGATTCCCAATCCCAGGCGTAGTTTCTTCGGCTGATGCTGACTACCATACGCCTGATATTTTCCAGGTATGGAGGACGTTGTTGTTGTTGTTGTGGCTACTGCTGCTGCTGCTGAGGCTGTTGTTGAGGCGGCGACAATGCAGGAAATGATGGCCAAGACTAATGGCCAATGATGTAAGTGGAGCAGCAACATCTTCTACTGGTTCTCACTCGCTGGTGCGCTGCGAAACTCGTCTTTATGCAATTTCGTGCAATGATAAGTTAATGAGCAGGCGAACACGACGAAACACGTTACGTTAACTAAATGGCTTTAACGCGTATTTACCGTTCGCCCCAAGAATTTTTCTCGAGCTTTAGTTTTGTCAAAATCAGTTTCCGGTTTTCCCCGTTCGTCGCTCACCATTAATTATGTTAATCACATTCATCGATTTCGATTGTATTGAACTATTTATTTTTCTTATTGATCTCGCTCTCTCGCTTGTCTTGTTTATGTTTTATATATATATTTTTTCCTTCTGTTGTTGTAGGTATTTTTCTTTGAGTATTTCTCAGTCGTTTAGCACATAATTCAAACTGTCAACAAGACGCGCCCAGGCTTGGTCAGATTTTCGTTCGTTTTTTTGTCGCTTTATCTTTCTCTCCAGCTCTGTCTGCCTTTCTTTCCTGCTTTGGCTTTTTGTTCGTCCCGCTTAAGAGTGTGTGTATGTTTATTTTTTTTCGACCGCACACGCGAAAGTCTGCAAACCGACTGATACCAACAAACGGGCCGACGCGATCTTCTGGCCAACACAAAGTTGCGCATGCGCCTGCTCTGCGTCGCCAACGACGTCGTCGACGTTGACTGCGACTGCGGACGTCAACGTCAACGTCATCGCCGCTTGACTGGCAAACAACAGAGAACAGACGGCGAAGACCAAGTCGCATTTTTCGTTAGCCCGTTGCGTTCTCAATATGCTAATGTGACAGTTTGCTGTGGTGTATCAATGCGGTGGCTTCTCTCTCTCAATCTCTTTACAGCTCTACCGACTTGTTCCCTCGGGGCGTTTGTTTATAGTGCTTGAAACGTCAATACACCGTGAGAATTTAAATGATGGTTAAATATGTCTTCAGATTTCGAAGATAACCAGTTTAATGCTTATTTCCTGAGGCGACTTCGCTTCTTATCTTCGTCTTCTCCGCATATTAAGAATAATAGAAGTTATGTAAGGAAGTCGCTCGCTATGATGTGGTTCGACAAGTGGTTGTCGAGCTTTAAGCGCTTTGATCCTAATTGTTCCTAATTGATTTGCTTAGTAAGGTTGTAAATAAACAATATTTCCAATAAGTAAAAGAAATCTTATCTTTTTTAAAAATCCTGATATTTGTTGAGCAAAACATTTTATATTTCTTATACACACAGACATACAGAAATTTGAATAGCACAGTATTTCTTTTTTTTTTGTTTCAGACTTTATTAAACACTTGTGCTTGTCCCACTTTCTTAAATGGTATTGTATATATCAAATAATATTGTAGCACACAAACTACCATGGGTTATAAAAACACTCGTTTTAGATGGTGGGAAATTATGATGCTGAAACTAAACTAGCCAAACATTTAAGAAAATCTTTACACCGTTCACAAAAATACAAAATGATCTTACGATCAAATCGTAAATAATAATATACTTCTCTCAGTGTAATATCAAGCCAATTATCTAATATGCGACAAGATTAAAGAGCCACAAATAGAACTGAATTTAATGAATATCAAGAAGATTCTATATTATTAATATAGAGCTCGACAAGTATAATCAAATAGTTGCCAACAAACGAAAGCTCTCGACTGGGCTGAGTTCTGTGTATTTAAACACCGTCATCACAACAATGACATTGTCTTTGCGAACTCGTTAACCTTTGTCACCAGGCGGCGGCGGCGGCGGTGAATACGCGACACACGAGTCGGGTGCCACGGGAAGGGCTTGTGGCGGCAAGTGGCATGTGGAACGAGTGTACTCGCGTTTTGCTCCTCATTTGTGGGCTTTCATGTTTTCCGACACTTTTCACTTGCATGCAAATGGCCCAGAGCCATACAAAAGACCGTCCGACAAGAAA
This sequence comes from Drosophila siamana, assembly GCA_035047445.1. NCBI lineage: Eukaryota > Metazoa > Arthropoda > Insecta > Diptera > Drosophilidae > Drosophila > Drosophila siamana. Next base: position 69,101 of record JAWNPP010000107.1, on the reverse strand, counting down.
AACAAACAGTGGAAAATTCGCATTTTCATGTTCATTTGCCGTTGCAAATAATTTCCATTTGTGTTTTTTTTGTTTTTTTCTACTTTTATCGAGACATGAATTAACAAAAATTTGGACGGGATAATTTAACTTTTCGCTGTCAGTCGATGCAACCCAATTTTATACCCCCTCCCCCCTAAAGGCAAAAAGGGAATGCGGAGGGGAAAGACAGCTGTGGCGCCAAACCAGCATTCAATGTTGCAGATAAGCCGCACAGACCAGTTGCGACTGCCACGAAAGCCTTTCCAATTAAGAATTAATTCGAGTTACGATTACAAATGAAAAGCCTGTCACAATTGCGCGTCAAATTAAGCAATTTTCCAACTCTCCACAATGAAAGTGACAAAATTTACAGTTGCACTCAGTTGTGGAGTATTGTTAAAATTAAGTCGACCATTGAGTAATCACACATTATAATGTAAACATAATTAAATACGACTGACGTCGCTTTAACACTGTAGAATTTACAGTCGAATTGAGAAACTGATTAATACTAGTATCAGAAAAACAGTTAACTGATTACTTAATAATCAGTTAGTTAATAGTCTAGAATATTGGGAATTAAATTCGATCAATGGAAATAGCCAACTTTCTCATTGTAGTTGTTTTTAAATAATGGCTTTGTTTTATTCCTTGTGAATTTTCTTCAAGTAAATTCTTGTTAAAGAATTCTCAGAACCTACCCATTGATCTCCAACTTAATGGAATCCCAATTACTCTACTTGCAAGTTTAAAATGCATAGTTATTTGCTAGATAATTAAGGTAAATTTAGAGAGATTGCCCTCCAAATCTATATTGTAATTTAATGGGCATAACTATCCCCATCTTAATTGCCGCGACTGTATGCAGAACCTACCTGAGGCGCCGCGAGTCTGTGGCATGGCTCATTGCCGCCTCAATTGCAACCTAGCAACAGCCTTCGCCTTGCCTTTCGTTTGGGCCTATTGACTGACGCACTTGGCACTTGGCAAGGCGCAGATTCCACTTACCGCGAGATACATTTGCATCTTGCCTACAAAGTCAAGAATGCATGCTAGAAATTGTAGAAAACAGTTTTTGGCGCACCCATCAAATTTCCCTTATTAATGCAGCACATGCAAATTTTCGCCCACTTCTTCTACACTTCGCAGATCAGATCCAAGAGACGCAGGCAAGAAAGAGCGAGAGCTAAAGCGAGAGGGGTTGGTAATTGGTAACTGTGCCAATTGGGAGACTGAGAAGTGCATAAAGCGAATCTTGGCAACATGAAGTCGACGTCAACATTGCATAACTGACTCCATCAACAACTGACTACAAGAACAAGAACAAGAGCAAAGCACCATATTTTGCGATGAGTGCAGCTGGCTTTCTGGATGCGCAGTCAGCGAGCGTGTCGAGCGTGGCACAACACAAGGCGGCAGCGAAGCGACGTCGCAGCTACGGCAACACGGCAGCCGTTCACGGTCGCAGCAGCATTGGCAGCGTCAGCGCAGTGCTCTACAAATCATTTCGCGAGCGCTTCATGAGCTTAAGCGGCGGCAGCGGCAGCGACGTCGCCGGCAGTGGCAGCGGCAGAGGCAGCGGCGGCGGCGACGGTGGCAACTATCGTGTGCTGCGACAGCGCGATGCGGAGGCCGGTCGAATGGATAACGATTTGAGTTCAAATGCCAGTTCATCGGACGCCGAGTTGAGCCAGCTGAGCAGCAGCAGTGTCGATAATTTGTTTGCCAACGAAACCGAACGTCGTAATTGGCGCCAAAAGTCGCCAGAACGCAATCGAATCAGCCGAGCCAAGCGGAGAGTTGGACGAAAGGTAAGTGCCCACTTTCCATTTCACTCGAGCACGCTGTTATTATAGATCAACTACTACATGCTACTCGTTATGTTTAAGTATTCCAATCAGTTCTCGTTTGATCAATTACTAGCGTTGTGCGCGTGACATGTCCACGTCGCGTATACGTTATTTATTACGCGAATTTGGCTCAAACTGGGCACGAGTTTCGACTTAATTGCGCTAGTCTGCGATATCAAACTCAATGTTTGCTGTTGATTTTGATTGTGATAGTCGTTGTGATTGTGATTGTGAATTAATTTACTTTCGTTGGTTGCCTTTGATAATTGGCATTAATATTTATGCTTTGTTTTTATTAGATAATTGCCAAACAATTTATGCAAATGTTTTTCGCTCGATTTCAATTTAAAATGTGGCACAGTTTACCCCGTCATGTTTACGCTCTGTTTCAATAATTTTTCCGGCTTAACAGATTTCACTTAATTTAACGACACAATGCTAAAAATGGAGCGCATAAGGGATAGACAGAGAAAGAGAGAACGAGAAAAAGAGAGAGCGAGAGTACGTTAATTAAAATAACACTCATCCGCACTAATTTCGCTGCTATCTCGCTTTGTGGGTTGTCTGAGGTCAGTTTTCATGAAAAGCGAAAATAATGACGCACGCAGACTTGGCGTGCAGCTGTTTTGTGGACGCTGCGCTTAATGTTAATACATGGTAGAAAAGTACGCATACACTTTTGATTGGATTTATGGCGGACATAAAAAATAATGTGCATGAATTCGATTCGCTGATAGAGTTTCTGTCGATGGCCATCCACGGTTCAAATGCCAAGCGGTAGCAAGTTCAAATAATTGCAATAAGTAAGTGCTTTTTATGCGAAAATAACTGAGAATTCGCTGATAGCGGGGAAATCGCAAAGAAATTTTTTAATATCATCGGCAACATTGTGCAAGATTAATGGTTAATAAAAATAACTTGCAGCAAACGTTTTGAAGGTTTCAAATTAGAAAACCATCCGATTGATCTGATCTACGCTTTGAAATTTGTCTAACGTTAACGAATTCAACGAACAAAAATGAATTGAAATTTCTTATATCCAACTGCAATAGCTTCTGTTTTTAGTAAATGGATTTTAAATGAAATCCGTGCTTAAGGATTTGAATAAATTATTACTATGTTTAAAGCCCGTAAAAATTGTATTCTACTCTGCCAAATTTCAAATCTAAAATAAAAAAAATTACTGAGTCCTTAATTGTATTATATTTACTATTTATGCCGCAGAATATTCGCATTTGAATCACATTTAATCAACCCTTTATTAGCAAACAACACATTCAGTAATTTTTCGCCGACTCTCGGACCACTGTGCCTTGCAAATGCGATCAGCTGTTGTGGAGCTTTCGACTTGTTTACAAACAAACTTGTAGCCAAGTGAAAAGCTTCAGCACGTGCAACGCGTTCACAGCTGACTGCGCTCCCAAAATGAGTGGAGTTCAGAAGCTCTCTCTTTCGCTTACTCTCTTTTCTTCACATTCTCTGTATATGCGCTGCTCTTGAGCGCTTTTTTAGAGGCTACACTTTGAGTTTTTGTTTACAAATGGGCTGGCAATGGCCACAGGGCCAAGTTGAAGCTGGGCTGTGTGGTTGGCAAACGTTTGGCTTAAATCTCGACCGCGTTTGTTGTGTCTTTTCAGTTTGCTGCTTCGGGTCTTCCATTTACTTTTTTGCAGGTCATTTCGTGGTCGAATGGACTTTAAAATACGCGCTCCTTAAAGTTGAACGAGGATGGCGCGAGTTTTTGATTATATTCTGTGCGGTGTTCGCCTGTGTTTTGTTTGTCCTTTTGGAGTTTCTCGTTTTGGATATGACTCTTATGGCTGATACTGCTGCTTGGTTAGTTTTATTCGTATTATTTTTGTACTCTGCGGCTGTTCCTTGTTGCTGTTGTTGTCGCTCTTGCTCCTTGCAACGCTTGACTGCACACGCTCAACTGTGCGGCAACGGCATTCATCCTGTTTGCATTTTTTTTACTACTATTACATTCTTACTCTCTTCTTATTTTATTTAGTTTTTTTTTTTTTGTTGGCTGCTCAGCAGTTGTTGTGGGAATTATTTAACTAGTCGCATTCATTTTACACACACAAGTGAGCACGAAGAAGAGATCTAGAGAGTGAGAGAGAGAGAGGCTGCTAGTCGGCGCATTCTTTGTAATGTCGGAAGTAGTTCTCCTTTTGTTGCTGTGCGCTCGGTTTGCAAAATGTTAAAAAATAAATGGCCAAAATTGTGCGCCAGCGTGTCGCCGAAATTGCAATCAACAGACCCAGATCTATGACGGCAACTTGGCTTCGGCTGCGTTCCTGCGATGCAGCTCTCTCTCTCTCTCTCTCTCTCTCTCTCTTACTCTCGCTGTCTCCCATCTCTTGCGCTGCCTCATATCGTGCCTATCAAATAACCCAGTAATGGGCACAGCTTCCATCCACATAATGCCTACACCTAGACTGAGACTGCGACTGAGACTGAGCCAAAGTCCGGATGCTCACTTAGCCACCGCCGCCCACATGTGTTGCCTGCCTCGCTCTAAATGTGCAACTTTTCAATGATTTATGTATGATACTTAATGCCTTCTTAATTACATTTTATGTAAGACTCTCCCACCCCTCCCCGCTCCGCGCCCATTAGAGTTGCCAAGCAGCGGCAGACTGCAAACAGAAAAAAAAAATATGAATGCCGCCAGTTGGAGCGCTTTCAGCACACAAATCATATTCAAAAGGAGCGAGCCAAAAAAAAAAAAAACAAAAACAAAAAAAATAAAAACAACACGAAAAATAACAAGATACGCAAAAATTTGTAGCAGCTGCGTTGATGAAGGGAAAATGGTTTCGTTCCATTTTGGGTTGGGCGATAGACGACCACTTTCACTTGTACTTTCACTGCATGCCTCCGATCCATGCTCCAGTCCATGTGGCATGTTGCTACGTGCTGGGGATGTAATAAAAATCCTGTTGCCACCTCTGTTACCCGGTCGTATCTGTTTTGGGACGCGTCCCACAGTCTGGGGACAAAGGGCGGGGGAAGCGAGGGGGGAAACTGTCAACAAAACTTTTGCAGCTCCTCCCCACCCCTCGCCACGAGGCACCACCTAACTACCTCCGACTCTATGCAGTTCATTGAAATGTGCGACCAGCACAACACAATTACAAATGTATTCATGCATCGTCCCATTGTCTCTGCGTTGGCGTGTGCGTTGTGCGTCAGCTGCGATTCCAAGGGAATCCCAAAGAGAAGAGACCAACGGATATGACACCAATACCCTCTGCACGCCCTCTCGCTCGCTGTTGTTTGAATGCCGGCAACAAGGTTAAAGCTCAGTTACGTGATAGTTATCTGAAGCAACACGATGTTTACTTCTGTCTGCAATCAGTGCGCGCCGATCTCAATCGGGGAGCAGAGATTGGGAGGTTTGATTTCTGATAGATTAAAGAGACTCTCTCATCTGTCTGCACCTAATACTTGTAGCATACTTTTGGGAGCAGTACAAAATATAGAGCTGTAAACATCAACTTGGAATATGTTTTGAATTTGGATAAATTTGCGAATGCAAGAGAAAGTTTTTCAGCTCTTTTCTCCGTTTATAAACATATTTTCACTTTCTCGCAAAAACTTTCCCTATGCGTATTTCAATGACATGTATTTGGGTTAGTTCGATGCACTGGGGCAGCTTTATAAAGTGATTTGGGGCTTAGTCGAAAGTTTTTACAATTAGTTGTCGACTGGTTGACTAGCCAACTAGGACAGCGCTCAACGGAGACCCAATGACCCAATGCATACTGTCAAGTGGCTGCCATTGAGCCAGAACGACCACCGAATGAATGTTTTTGGCCGCGTTTATTATGTTTCTACCCCGTTGCGACGAGAACAAGGGTATAATGCACACATTCAAACAGAGAAGAGTTAAATAATTGACTAAAATAAAAAGATATTCCATATGATGATATCCTACTAGTTAACATTTATACATGTCTCAGCAGCATATAGAATACTGCTCTACAGGATATCTCTCTGTCGTTGGCTCCTCTCTGAAAGTCTACTTTGTTTTTTTGCAGCGTTCTGTGCTCATGTTAAACAAATTAAACACGTAACATCCGACAAGAGGAAAAACATCAGCTACTGCAAAAAACGATAACGAAAATCCCTTTTTCGTTTTTCAGTGCAACCCAATGTCTTCCCTCCTCATTCTCTCCTCTGCAGCTATTGTGTCGCAGTCCCGTTGTTGGTTTTGCCGGCAGCTGGCAGTCAGTGCCATGTTGTTTACATTTAACACGCGGCCATATTTTCGTGTCTGTGCACTTGGCCCAGTCACAGCTTTTGGCCAGCAGTACTCGGTTTTGGGCCAGTCCAAATTAGCGTCCTTTGCAAATGAAGCGCGTGGAAAATGCAAATTTTTTGCAGGCCGCACTCGCATCCGCAATGAAGGTCAACAATAATTATACAATTTGCAAAAATTTACAAAACAATTGTTTTTGACATATTCTGAAATATTTCAACTCTGCCTTCTCTCACTCTGACTCAGTCTCCCTCTCTCTCTCTCTCTCTCTCTCTCTAGCTTTTGCTGCTTATTTGGGCTTTAGTTGTCGACTCGACAGCGAGGGGCGGAGGGGGAGGAGGAGAGGGAAAAGTCTCCTCGCCAGTTGGCTGTGCAAAAGTTTTTCCGAATAGCACCAAGTTTTTAATTGAAATGGCCCAAAGGAGACGGGGGAGGGAAGGGAAGGAGAGGGACATTGTGGTGTAGTTGGCCTGGCTTAACAGCCCTTGACAGTGAATTATGCATTTGCATGGGGTCAAAGCGTTGGCAATAATTATGAAATTGTTTATCACGACCGACAATCAGTTTTTGTTCAGTCAAACTATGACAAAAGTGCTGAAGTGCGAAACTAGCTGAAAATGATTTATTCAGTTCCAACTGAGCTCGAAATATTTGCGTAAAGTTATTTAATCACATTTAAAGCCGTCCGTAAAGTGGAAAAGTGAATAAATTTTTAGAATTCTTAAGGATTAGAAGAAGTGTATTTAGTATAAAATTAAAGTGAACAGTGCAAAAGAATATATATTCTTATTTATAAATATACCATAAATTGCAACTGCATATTATAAAAATACATGCAAACGTTTAAAGCCAAAGTAGAGTGAACTAAATCTGCGTATTTCTGTATACAACAAATCTATTCATATTCTCCTGTGCTTAATTTAAATGCCATCATCTCCCTTCGACTTTAATTACTGACTCATGTATTTATAGTTGCACTCAACTCATAACTATTACATTGAATCGATTGCGCCTTTGAGAAGCAGAAGCTTCCCGAAGCCGGTTGGTTTCCCCCTCGGCCTCTTGCCTCCCGCATTGTAAATAATATCCGTTGCCTGGTCAACATAATAAACAAGCTGCAGCTGCTCCCGCTCTGTTGCCTGCTCGCGCCCTCAGTCTACTCAAATGAAAAACAATAACTTAGCAGGCTGGCAAATCGATTTCCACTTTCCACAGCAACGATTCGGAAAAGATTCAATGGGAACTGCTGTATTCTCACTCCCGACAGTGAGTACGGCATAGCAAGTGTTACGACAAAAAAATCAAAATAGATTTTTTTCTTAAAAGAAAAAAGTCAAGTAAATAGAAAAGCATAGATTAAATAAAGTTGAGTAAATATAGCATGTCGATATTCGACAATCCCGACCAGCTGCGACAGCTGCAGGATTTACTGTATCCGGCTGGCAACCGGAGACGCGGCGGCATCGCCTGCAGCAGCAGCAGCAGCAGCGAGGATGAGGGCGAATCCCTTGTGGCCAGCAAGCAGAGTAAGTCATTGGCAATGCGGTGATTTGACACACACACACACACACACACGCAGCATTTACCTCCTCGACTTTGGCTTGTCACTCAGCACCTGGTAGCATTGGACCCCAGGCAGGTGGTGACGCAACTAAGCCCGGTGGCAGAAGAAAAAAGGTTAACTTGGTCGCAACGCCGCTGGCGGAGACGGAGACACCGCAGCCCACCACGCTCGAGGAGTGGGAAGAGGCGCAGGAGCGCGAGGATGCCGATATTCTCGAGTCTCGCAAGTGCCCTGAATACACAATGACCTATCGCCAGGCTGTGGGCACCGAGGATGTTTTCCTGCAGGTTAGAAGCACCCACGACTCTCCGCTTGGCAAATCCCAAATTGTCCCCCCTTTAAACCGCTTCCGTTTGTGTTTAGATGGGCCAACGAACGGGCGCCTCGGCGAGCTGTGAGGATCTCATCCTTGAGATTGCGCTGCCCGGCGAGCCGATGCTGGCCGATAAGATGAGTCTAAGCCTGCAAGAAAAGGAGCTGGATCTGGGCACAGCGCTGTACAGGTTGAAGCTGCCCCTGCCGCATCCCGTTGACGTGGATCGTTGCAGCGCCAAGTACGACAGCGAACTGTGCAAGCTGCGACTGACGCTTAGACTGCGTCGGGAGCTAGACTATGTTAATTTTTAGACACCACTTATTGCAATGCGATTACTACACTATACACAGGAACACACTAAAACACTCAAGCATACGGCAACACTAGCAGCTTATGCTGCTGTGGCTTACACTCTTTAAAAAAACTGGGTTGACTTGTTGGATTCCTTGTCGTTCTCATACTGGCGAACACGCAAAAGGACTCCATTGGCACTGATATTTATTTTTTAGCTGTGCTCGTCTATATAATAAATTCTCAGTGTAAAAGCAGCACAATTTGTTTTATTAGGGATTTAAGTCCTGGCTCAGCGGCAGTTGATTTATTATATCCGTTTAACCAATAATACAACTTTTAATAAAACAACAAGCTTTTGCTTTTCAAAATTGACTGACCCAGTTCAGTTTACAACAAAAACAAGAGTCTGCAGCGAAGGGCAAGCAGTTCTTCATTCGGCCTATGTTGGTGGCAAATTGCGCATACGCCGCATTGGCCTTCAGGTCAAACACAAATTACGCTCAAACGAAGCATAAAGTATGCCTTACGTACACATGGGTCGCATTAAACACAATTACGGGCCGCAGGAGCTGCTGTCAAAAATCACTTAAGCTAAATATTTGTCAAGAGCAGACACCGAACGACGTGGAAGAAAAGTCAAATACAAAAATGTGCCATCATTCGAAATTGAAGAAAGCCAAAAATAAAATTCAAGTTTGAAAGCGTACATTCTTTTCGGCAGTTCCTTTTTTTCCATTTTGTAAAAGACTTGTTTGACTCAAAGCCTAAACCACGGAGTTAGCCAGCTCAAAAGGGACATGGGACGAAGGACAAGAAGGGACAAAGGATGACCCACTGTGATGACGGCGTCGACGGCGACGATGGCGTCGTTTTGCCTCATTTACTTTCCACTGACACTGGCCACATTTCAATTTGTGAACGCCGGTCAGCGACAGCCACCGACTGCGACATGATAAAGTGTCGTTGTCCCGGGCACAAAAAATAGAAAAGTTCACACAATTTGACAGGAAAATGTTGGCAGCCCCGCTTCGGGCCAAGAATGATAAAGGCATAAGTTTCAGCATCGGCTGTGGCACTAAAGACGACGACCAAACTGAAGAAAGCATAGAGCGCGTGCCTCGCGTGGCGAGTAGTTTTACTTTTTGGATTTTTGCTCATTTTAATCATTCGGTCGACGAAAAGTTTTACTGCCGTTGATAATAATAAATCATCAGAGGACTGCGACGACGACAACGACAATGGCAACGACGACAGCGGCGACTACATTTTTGAGACTGGCCGAAAAACTTTAAATTCAATTTAATGGCCACAAAATGAGCTGACAGCAGTTGGTCACTTGGCTAAATTGCTGATTATGCTGAGTGCGCAATTTTGTTCGGAGAACGACTTAATTAAATTATTATTATGAATTTCATACACGAATCGCCGCCGCCAGCTGCAAAATGAACTTCATAATTATTTCAATTGCCCAACTGTGAAGCGTTGATTACACTAATCAACCACACAATTTATTGTCAACTTTTTAGCTTTAAGCAATCAAGGCTCTATCTCTCTCTCTCAACTCAAAAATCAAAGTCAAACTTTTGCCAAAGATTTCATTTAAAGAGCCAAACGAAGAAGCACATTTTGCTTGCAACATTTTTGCATTCGTTCACAAACATGCGTTCAATGACATTTACCAGCAACAAACTTCACAAAACTTGGCAATCTAAAAAAAAAACAAACCCACACACAGACACACACTCACAAAAAAAAATTGGGAAGCCAGCACAAAAAGCGTATCCTTAGCAAAAGGCTGAAAAACAAACAAAAATAGCTGCGTTGACACTAGACTGCGCAAAGCAAGCAAAACCGGAGCATAAAATGCTCGGAAAACTAAAACAACAACTAAAGAATAGTCTAGTGTGGGAGGAGTAGACTGTCAGATACCCTTTGGAAGTTACAGTCTACAGACTGTGCTTGGCATTTAACAGTTGCCAAATAATGTATAATTATTCATAAAGTAAATCATCATACTCATGCTTGGGGATATTAATTTAAATACAAGAAATTTTAGTACTTTATGAGTAGTCGCATATATCGCTATAATTTTAGTAGCTTAAGAATTAAATCACAAAAAAAAATAATATAAAAAAGACTTTTTTCTCTACAAACTATACCAAATATAATAGCAGAGAGACTAATTTATAATACCCACTCACAGCTCATACGTTCCCAGGGCATATATAGTATCTATCTAGTTTCTGTGTTTTTTCAATTTTCAACTCATTTGCACAACCGCAGCCTCCATGAGCATCATCATCGCCATCAACAGTGTCACCAGCATCAACGTGATGCTTCTTCATATGAGCCGGGCAAAAACTAAATACATAGTTGGGCGCAGCCGAAACTGGCTTATTTGTCGAGCCGCACCCTTTTTATCAACTCTTTCGGGAAACTTTCATCAACACCAATAGAAAATTCGCATGCAAATTCGTAATGTTTCCCATGTGCAACTGCCAACTTTTCTGGTTTCTATAAATTTGCTTACCACCCCCAAAAAAAAAAAACAAAACAAAACAACAAAAAAGAAAAAGAATATAGAAGTTAAACGAGATGGAGATGATAAAAACTTGCCACCGAAAACTTCACATAACGTGCCAATTGTTTGTTGTACGTGTTGCGGCAAATTCTCAAAGAAAACAAAAAAAAAGGAATATGTACAACTGATTAAAGGGACAATTTGGCCTTGGTTACGTTATAAGCGCACAAGTTATTGTTGTTCAACCGCATTTCATAAATAATAACTCAGCCGCACTTAAAAAATGTAATAAGCTGCACCGCAACAGCAACTGAATGGCAACAAAAGGGCCTGACGCTGAGCCTGCGAGTTGTATTCGCAAACTGCTCGACTTTTTATTCATTTCATTTCGGCGTCCCGGACCATCGTCCACTTAACCTGCAAAATGGCAAAACAGCGAACAGCTCGGCACAAATACCAAACCAAAGAGCAGGTGTGAAGAGCGGGAAGAGAAGGATGAGAACGACGGGAAGCGAGTGCAGCAAAAAAGAGACCACAACAAAATGAAATCTGTTGGAAAAATATGCGAGTCAGTTAAATGCGTGACTGCTGAAGTGCTGCTGCCTCAACCGACCTCTGATGCTTCAAAATCCAGAGAGGATGCTTAAAGCTGTGCATTCAGCATTTATTAATAAATGCGCTATGCTGTTGAGTCGCGCAAAACAATTGTTAAACGTCGCCATGGTCATTTATAATGAACTGCACAAAATTTGTGCTTTTTGCTGTTAAACTGCAGCGAAAAATGAGCCATAAAAAAGTTCCTTGGAATTTCACTTACCACAAAAGAATATTTTGGGTTCCATAAAATTTGCTATCATAACTTTGCTGTCCACAAACCTTCTCTCATACTGCTTAAATAAATAGATTTGAACTTAATTCATTTTTGGAATCGACTACTAATGTTTTTACACATTTTTAATAAGTTAACACAACAGCTTTGCCAGCCCGGTCATCTTTCATTTTCTCTTTGCTTTGTCTTCCAGTCAGCTGGCAGTTCCAACTTTACTGTACTTAATCGGACTCAGAGTCCAGCTAATTGTCACAGTCGGCAAATTCAATTTAAAGCCGCTCTTAATCTGACAAAAAATCCTGAAAGGCGGCCAACTTGAATATTTCATTGTGTGTAAGGAAATACCACAATGTTGTTCATAAAGTTCTTTTTCGGCTTTACTCGCTTTTCTCTGTTATTTTTCTGGTTTTTTGTGTATTCTTGACGCTTTTCCGCTGCGCATAAATCTGAAGGTTTTTAATTACCACGAAAAGTCATTTCAATGTTGGCAGATTTAAAGTCTCAACATGAATAAATAAACAGAAGGATAAAATAAAATGAAGCCAGCAGCGGGAGCGAAAGCGGCTTATTAAAGGACAATTGCAAGTTGGGATTGTTATTAACAAATTGGTAAACAAATTAAATTGCTTAGCCTCAGAACATATTACACATAAGCCATGTGGTGCGCAATGTAGAGTGTACAATAATAAAATCATTGTGGAATTTAATTAAGGCTCACATAGTGCATAAGCCAAGCCAGCTAGCTAACAGCTTCACATGCCCATTAACACATTTTTCAAGTTTAATTCAATGTAAGATAAGGAAATTTGCGAGCTGCGTTGAGATAAGCAGCAGAACATGAGACTCAAACTGTGCTGCGTGGACTCAGGGTGAGGGAGGGAAGATGCCTAGCACTCTGGTAGTCATATAAATTACAAAAGGACATGAATAGCATACAGCAGCTGGCTGGAAGCAGAACGAAAACCAAAATGCAGGCAACTTGGCCACAGTGGCAAGTGTTGTTATCCCCACGATGTGTTGTCATAGAACACCGCACATGCTCGACACCGACGGCGGCGACAGGGACAACGCCGAGTGCCTGGAGCCTTGGGCCTTGGGTTGTACCTCAAGTACGTGGAGCAGTCTTTCAGCGCGCGTCCCCCGCAGTGGTCCATAATTAAGACAAATGTAAAAACTACTAAAAGACATGCCGAAAGTCACTTTCACTGGGCAAACAAAGGACGCACAGAACGCACGAGGCAAGCCAGGTGCCGGTTGCCAGGTTGCTAGATTGCCAGACAGTCGGCTCGATTGTTAGGTCGCTAGTCGAAAGGTTTACCTTCGTCTCTTATCGTACGTTGTTATGTTAGGGCAACAAGAACATAATTTCACTTCATACAGTCGCACGGCATTTTTCTCTGTCTGTGTCTGTGTCGTTTTGATGATAATGTCACGTGTCAAAAGCGTCGGCCAAAAACAATAGAAACAGAAATAGCCAAATACAAAACAAACACAACTCACTGGCGGGACAATAAAAACGACTAGTCACCCCTTGAAATTAATCCCATGTCTCATCAAACTGCTAGCGTCTCTTTACAATTAGTATTAATCATATCTCTATCGATTTATATTAATTTACTTCACTGTCATCATCTTCCATCGTTACTCCCGTTCAGCGTAATCACAGGGTATCCCATCCAGCAAATGTCAATGTCTCATCTAAAGTGGCCCTCGTCGTCTACTACTCGCATGACCTTCTCACATTAATCTCAAGAAGATGGCGTTTTAATGCAGCCATGTGGGCGTGTTATACTCGTTATAAGCCAAGTAGTTATTATGATTATTTATTGTGTCGGAACAACACAGCTGTTACGGCCACATTTCAGATTGGCCGACATTCAATTAGACCATCAATTAGAGCCTCGCAACCAAGCGCATATGATGAACTTTTAATTGTGATTGACTAACTCACAAAAGTGGCTCAAGAAGCAAAACTCTGGCGAGATCTCAAACGGGAACTGATTTGTAAGAGAAAGTGCAAATAACATCAACTACTTCTTCAATTAATTCGTGACAATAGGGGGATTTGCATTTGCAAATCGTCTATCAAATTTAACGCTCCATTTTGTATTTAGGGCTGCTGAAGTCCATAAACTAATTTACACAAAACAGCTTATTTATTACAAGTTCGGACCAACATCTTTTGCTTAACACTAATCTGTGCTTTCTAGTAAATTGTGTCACACATGAATTCAAAGCACACTTTAAGCATCTCTGGCAAATTGATGACAAACCTAATTTCACTATGCGATGCCCCAAAGTTGAGATGTTCAAGCACATAATTTGTTGCATATTTATCGGGGCGTTGCAATGAGCTTTGCAATGATTGTAAAAGTCAAATACAATTTCAAATCCATTTGCTGCTGTTTATGTTCGCAGCTGCACAAATACCACCACGAGTATTGTGTGTGTGTGTGTGTGTGTGTGTGTGTGGGACCATAAAACACATCAAATGCAATTTATTTGACCGGGCAAAAAAGCCATTTCTATGCCTTTTTTATGCATTCGAAATGTAACAAGAAGACATACATGTAACTGTTACATATTTGTCGGTCGATCTGCTCATCGATAGATATTTCTGCTGTTAAAGAAGCGTCTCGTTCAAGAGATTTATTGCTTTATTACGCTGAGAGGCACCACAAAAGTATATATACGAATACATATTTATATATACGTATATAGTATGGTATAGTAGAGTCGTTCGCTTATTCGCATTCGCATTCGTATTCGTATTAAGCAGATGGCAAACAAGCATATTGAAACTGTTTTTCAAGGCGAGACGAATGGCAGCATTCAACGCTGCATTTCCGCCTTTTGCTTTTGGGCTTTGTCTTCTGCTGCGTTGGCGCCTTTTAGCCTTTTTGCCTCTTGCGCTGCCACATGCCACATGGCACCCACATCGCTCCGACCTCTTTGCCATCCCACCCCTTCTCCACTCACATCGTTATAGAATTTGATTTCGTTCCGTTTGCTTCATTCGGCTGTGAAACCATGGCGGGACTCTGGCTTCATCCATCTTTCATCTGCCCCTGGGAAGCCCATTAAAGTGGAAACTTTTCACAGATTTATTTGCCGGGCCAACTCTGACTTTGTTGACTCGTCGTGTGCTGTAATGGTCTTTAATTGATTTCACATTTACATACACACGACAAAAGCATATTTCACATATACATACATACATAAATAATTCATAAACAACTCAAGTCAAGGGAGGCGCTGTCTTTGATTTCTTTTGAACAATAAATCCCATTTAAGCAAATTATTCTCACTCTTATCACTCGAAAACTGAAAGATTTACGCGTATATTATAATTTTCATTATTCCTACAAATTACTGAACTTGCTGCAAAATGTCTGAAGAACTCAGCGATGCAACTGCCAATGAAATGGAGATCGGAAAGGGCGACGACGAGGATTCCTTCTGGGATGCGTTCGACAACGATTCGTTGCTGAACAGCGAAAAGGCCGAGGAGACCGAGCCAACCACTGAAAGTCAAGAATCTTCCGAGAATCCACCATCTGAGGATGTGCTGAGCGTTGTACAACAACGTGTTGCAAACATGAAAGCACATTTCAGCTATATAACCAACAGACTGAAGCAGATGCTGCACGAGCAACAAGTTGACAAGCTCAAAACATCTGAAATGGTAGATAAATACAATGCGGTGAGACAATCCCAATCTGGAGGCGATATTGCTACAAATCGATCTCCTGAGCCAAGTGAACCAAGTGAAGAAAACAAGGAATCAGAGTTATATCAGTTATTTGAACGTATTGGCGACGCCGTCGTCTATCAGCATGTTGGCACCGATCCATATTCTGATTAGGAAGCCGGAATTCACAATCTGTTTGGGTATTTTATTCTAAATATCAGTTTATTATTTTCAACCGTCTAGGTTTGTTTGAAAGAATGCTAAATTTATCCCGCCAAATTTACCGTGCAACTTTCAAAAATAGGATAATTTTAAAATTTAAATATGAAGTAATTAACTTCAGATATTTCAACAATTATGTTTCATCGAATTGTATTAAATAATAATCAAAGTATCTACTCAAAGTAGTTATTATTAATTGATTCGTGATATTGCAAAACAATTTGCAAATGCAAATTAATTTCTTCGCTGAAACTTTTGTTCTTCAAAGTTTCGCTTTCCCTTATTTTAAAGTCACAAAGATGCGCCTCGAACTATCAACAACATAGAAACTTTATTAATAGCTGCTCAGCAAGTTACGCTGCTTTAAGACTTCTGCACCATTTTCCATAACAACATCGATTCGATTCGATTTAGTTCAATGAAATGCCAGCAGCAACAATAACACATTTAAATTTCAAATAGAACCGCTTCCAACTCTCACTTTTATAACCAAATTAATGCGACTTGAAGTCGGTTCGATCTCTTTGAATTTTGGCTTTTCACTCTGCAACTTTCTTCAATCGGAAGGAGTCCCAACAACAACAACAATAACAACAACTGATTGCCTGCGGCGATTATCAGCAGCTGCAGTTTGTTATGGGCATTTTATTGTGAGAAGTTTTTGCGAACGAAGCAGCTAACCAGCTAACAAGAAACTTGCCAAACCGACAAATAAGCTCAAATTGCTACAAATTTGCATTTGGCTTTTGCCACAAATTTCGCCTAGGGCAAAATAAATACAAAATCTGTATCTGTCTTTTGAAAATTGCAAAAAATTTATTGCATGCTGTTGGCGACTTTATCGAAAAATCTATGACAACGTGTAGCACAACATAATTTCATAGAGCATTCAAGCGACACAAATTATGAAATATGATATTTCATTTTATTGCAATTCATTTCATTTGTTTTGTTGTTTTTTTGTATTTTTCTTTTTAAAAAATGTAATATTGTCAAAAGCATTTTGTCAGCCACCAACTATGAAAATATTCTTAAAAAAAATTCTGTTGATATTTGTACTTGTTGGTGCTGCTGCTGTTTTCTGCAGCTGCTGCTGTGACAGTTTTGTCAAATGTTTTCGACCCGAGCGTGGCATGCAACTTAATATAAATACTTGTACTTGCCCTTCACCATTATGCTGCCATATCCGGCTTATAAATTGTTGACATTGCATTAAAAAGAATCACCATAATATAATATAACTAAAGTTCATTATTAGCAATGAATTTTCTGATAGTTAAAAAGGAATCTATGTATTCAATTAGATTAATATAATTAATCTCGGATTTAATTTATTTATAATAATCTTGTAGCGAATTAAAAGCAAATAAACCAATAAAGGCTAAAGTCAACACTTGCACATTTTTTTCAATTAAGCAACTTTGAATGAATCCATTACAATAACGTTTGCCACTTTGTTGTGGAATTGAAATTTGAAAATGGAAATTTCAATGCAACAGCTGAAAATCAATTACAAAATGTCACAGGATACATGTAGAAAAAGCATACGAAGCAAGTCAATGTATGTATGTTTGTTATAGGGTGGAATTTATGGAATGTCAGCAGCATCATCATCGACATCATCAACATCATCATCGACATCATTGGGAAAGCCAAACAGTTTTAAAATACTTGTCGATAGCGAAAGCACATTAAACACAATTCCGAGTTCAAAGTAGCTGTCAGGAGCAGCATCCAAACTAATAACATTTCTGATAATCACACGCACATCGCATGGACGCATGGAAATCTGAACCAGAATCAGTATCGCAATCGGAAAAGGAATCGGAATCGGAGACCAAATCAAAACCATAAACCGAGCGAGTGCGAGAGAAATGCGCATTCATAGAAAATCAATTGAATTGAAAACGAGAATGAGGACGGGAATGAGAACGAGAACGAGAATGTAACGAAAATGAAATCGAAATTGAAACTGAAGCAAAACGATGATAAGCGGAAGTTTACTGATGAGTTTCACAAAAAATACTGGCCAACGGAACGGGGAGGCAAAGGGAGAGAAGAAACGCGGAATGGCAACGTGGATTCACCTATTGGGAAATCTGCAGTGTCATTACAGACATTGAGAATGACTAACTCGGATAATGGACAGATCCGACAGGCCTCTCAACGAACTTGTCCAACCGCCGAGCTGGTCTTCTCGTCCGTCAGTCTGCTTATGGTAATCAGCCACAAAAGTTCTTTTCTTGTCCTTTCCTGTCCCGTCCTGTCCTGTCCTGTCCTGTCCTGTTCGGTTCGATTCAGTCTTCCTGTCGTTGCGCATGGAATTAGCATTTCAATCAAATCAATTTTATGTGTCTGACTTGTTTTACGCCTCAACAGCATTGGGCCAACGCAATCATCATCAGCATTATCATCATTATCATTATTATTGTCAGCCTTGTTGGCCAGAGTGGCGAGAGAGAGAAAATATATCATTCCAACCAAGTTTATATATGCACACATTTGACGAGCCGAAAAGAAATTGTCGAAATTGATTGATTAAATATTTATTCATACGGAAGTGCTTAGCGTGTCCTGCTGCCCAAGTCTCCTGCGGGGACCTGAACAAATTTATGACTGAATTGTCTCCGCGATGCCAACGATTCCCTTCGGTCCACTTGATGCGTCATTCAGTTGGGCATCAAAACAACAACAAAAAAAGACGGAGGCAGAATAACTACAGATTCATTTAAGAACCCTTTAATCGTTTGAAATCTGCTCTCAATGGTTTTGCCGAGCAACTAAAGAATTTAAATAGACTTGAAAGGAAGAAAATAATTTGCTTAAAACGTATTTAGAAGGGGAAACGATTTAAAATTGTCTTGGAGTATCTATTTTATATTATTTCAAGTATTGAAGATATTCGCCATAGTCGCATAGACCCGCCAAATGTTTTGTGAAACTAACAGAATTGGAAGCAATCGAAATATTCCGTCTCCTGCCAAGCACAAAGCCAAGAAACTAGTTCACAAATATGAAAACAGTTTGACTACGATTTGATTGCATATTTATTTGAGCCCGCATGTCCTCGGGCCAGGCTCCATTCAATTTGTATTAATTGGGCCACCAACAAGCCCATCACTGAGACTGAGACTGAAACTGAGTCACAGCCTAAACATGACCAAGGCGCACTTAAAGCGGCCACGAGACCCGCAGGAAATCTTAATTAAACAACTTGCATGGCAAATCCTTTTGTACAGCTGTCCAACAAAGGAGTACAGCGCGCTGCTCGACTTGTTTCTAGCTCTGGTTCTGGCTCTGGATAAACATGCACACAGCTGACGACGCTGTGTTAGTATTGAACAAATGCCAACATTTTGCTGCACACACACACACACACACCGAGATAGACAATACATTTTGGTGGTTTTCGACTTTGATTTTCAGCTTGAGCATTGTTGTCTCTGCAATCGCCGTCTGCTCCATCTAGCTGGCATCTCATTGTTGTTTGGCCAACTACTCGTAAACGGGTTTCAAGCTGCCGCTCAATGGCCCTTAACAAATTAGTAGCTGCTCCAAAGACGACGACGCTCGCCTTGCAAGTGTCTTGCCACAGTTTTTGTGTGTGTATATGTGTGTGCGTGTGGCGCGCGGAGTGCCATTAAAGCAATAATAAATTTTCATGTGCATATCCATCGATGCTTTAGAAAACTCCCATGAAAATGACGCCATAAAACGCCATTTTAATGGCACGCATCAAAGCTCTATCTTACTCACTCTTTCTCTCTCTCTCTCTCTGTATATATATATATATATATACTATATATGAGTGTGTAAGTAAATGTATTCCAATGTTGTGTGTGTGTGTGTTTGCATAATAAATATAAAGTTGACAGTTGCATGCGAACAGCAACAGCAGCACTTTATGGGCACACATGAAAGATATTGAATCCGAACTCGCAACGAAATCGAACTCAAAGTTCAAACAGTGAAATGGATCTGAAAAAAAAAAAAAAAAAAAAAATTTTTTTTTTTTTTTTAAATACATCATTCTGCTTAATCACTAACAAAGCGAATCGCAGGGGATTATCTGGCTAAAAGTTTGCTATCACAATTCAGCCATTAGCTCATCTTCCAAACACTTGATTTTTTGATTATCTCCCAAAACACTTACGATAAGCGCATGATAAATGCTTATCCACTGAGTGGCTTTTATATCTTATATTATGTGTAATTGAATAGACTTCAAGAATAACATTATTATTGTCTAGCTATTGGAACACACAAATGAATGATTTTGATTTTCTCTGAAGCAATTTCATGTTCCACTAAAATCTAAAGATCTCATTTGTGTAACATTAAAATCTTTATCATAGACTACTTAAATAAATGTAGATACTTTCATCACTGCTGAACTAAATTAAATTGTCTTTTCTGATGTCTCCGAAGCTCCACCTCGCAATATTTTCTATAATGCTCAGATTGTTAGTCAAAGAATTTACCTTCTGCCGTTGAAAACCATATAGAAAACTCAAATATCTACCTGTCCTGTAAAAAGAGAACTTCCAGGTGAACCACACTTCAAATTGTATTTCAATGGCGACTTTTCCTGCTACGGAGCGGAGTTGATGAGGAAAAGGAACATCAACAAAAAAAAAGCATAAGTAAAAGTAAACTTTTTCGTTTCTCTCTGCATTCACCGAATGCATTCAGCGTGAGGGATGCGAGTGTTCGCAATCGTGTTACTTGAAAAATGCAAACTTCTGTTTTATGTCCTTGCCGGGCAGCTGTTCAGATGTTCAGCTGTTCAGCTGGTCAGTTTAGCTGGGTTGAGTTTCGTGTTGAGCAGGAGACCCCATTTGTTATTCCTGTTTGTTTGCGTGATTTTCCCCCTTTTATCTTGCTTAGTTAACATTTCTTGGCTGTTGTTGTTTTGCTTCTTTTGCTGTTTTTATTTTTATTTTTTGTATTTTTTTTTTTTTTAAGAAAAATGTTTCAAGTCGAGCGTACATAAAATCTCAGAACACACGCATACACACACACACACACAAACATTTGTCTCTGTAGATGTATTGCATTTGAGTGGAAAGGAAGCTTAAAAAAAAAAAAACACAAATGGCGGGGAGCACAACGAGGAAGCAAAATGAACTAAGTTGGGAATGTTATACAAAAGTTAGATCCCGGGCCTTGGCCACTTTTGCATTACATTATCTCGCAACTTTTGTGCTGGCAATTTCTCATGTTTTTTTTCATATTTCATTCTCTCCGTCTCTGAGTCGTATCTTCTTCCATTGTCGGAGCCATAAACATGTCGCATAGTTGTTCGTGTTCTTGTTCTTGTTCTTCGTCTTCTTCGTCTTCATAGTCTACTTCTGCTTCTGCTTCTGCTTCTGCTTCTACTTCTGCTCGCTGCTGATGATCATCATTAGCATCATTATGTTTGTTGTTCACAGCCAGGAGGACACAACACGGTGCAGAGCGAACTTGCTACATGCTGCACATGCTACATGCTACTACATGTTGTCGCCACCGTCGTTGGCGTCACTGTTGTCCTCGCGAGTTGTCTGCTCACCGCCTGGCATCCTTCGGTCCGCTGTCACTCGAGACAGGCGATGTGAGAAAAGTTTGGCTCATTTTCATGTCAAGTCAAATGAGTTTCGGTAAGTTGGCCAAAGTTGACGCTCACTTAATGGTGACAGTAATTTTTAATAAAAGCTGAAAACTGCCACGATACTCTCGCTCACTCGCTCTGTCTCTGTCGCTCCTTTGGCTGTGAGTGTGCCTGCGTGTATGTGTGCGTGCGTGGGTGTGTGTGCGGATGGTAAAAGGGGGAAAATGGAGTTGGTTTGTGGGGTTTAGGGATGGTTAAGGGGGAGGGGTGTGTGGTAAGGTAGATGAGAAACGTTACGAACAGCAAAACGTCGATTAACACTCGAAATTGTCAAAACGATTCCGAAGAACTGCTTCACTTTCATCGTACTTGTACTTCTTTTGTTTGGGATTATATGCTTATTATTTTTCTTAAATTATTTTTTTTTGTTTCTGTTTCGTTTTCCCTTGCAGTCTTTGTTGTAGTTGTTGTAGTTGTTGTTGTTGTTGTTGTTGTTGTAGATGTTGATTTGATTGTTGTTGCTGCTGCTGCTGCTGCTCTCTAGTCATTGGCACGAAAAGGTCGTTTGATACCGCTGCTCATGGGGCTCCTGGGTGTCGTATTGTTGCCCCAATGCTTGCATATCAATGTCTTCGACGACGTCGGCCCCATCAACATACGATGTTGCACACGATCCTGCCGCAAACTGCAGTTGCTGATGCGCTGCGCGTGCGCCGTTGTCGCCTCCAGTTCGCGTCGCAACTTGATGCACTTGCTGTTGAGATCGACAAAGATGGCGTTCAGCTCGTTGGAGGTGCGTCCCTCGTTCTTCACGCTGGCACAACTCGCCAGGCTCAGCACCGAGACGGAGATGTTCGAGGATCGAGCCAAGCAGAGGGCCGACAACGATGGCGAGTTCTGTCGACAGAGAATGGGGTCCATGTGGAAGGGTTTCATATCGATTCGATAGCGATTCGGTTCATTGTATTTGCGATCCAAACGCTGCACGATCCCCACGCATTTCAGCAGATCGCTGCGTATCAGCTTGCAAAGTTCCAGTGCACGATCGATTTCCTGATCTTCGCTTTGAATCATCGTGACAGAGATATATACATATATACATATATAATATATATATATATATATATATTTATGTAAATATATATTTGAATGTTTTGTGTGTGTTCAGTTTTAAAGACGTGTATCACACGAAACAATTTCTAATGCCATTTGGAATGAATTTCAAAGCGAACTACACGATTTGTTCGGGAATCTTCTGTAAAATACATACCTGCCATACTTTGAAATCCCCTTAGCAAGCTAGTGTCCGAAAACTGTTTGACAACCGTTTCTCTCGATGATTCAAAAGGCTCTAGTGAATATTTGTTTGTTGTTTTTTTTTAATTCTATTTTTCTTGAAACCCAAAAGCTACACAGTCATTGAAATGCTCTCTCACTCCATATACAAAATGTTCATTCATGTTTCATGCTTCTGACCAACTATAATTATCAGATGCGGCTCTAAGTGGATTAACTTCCGTCACACTTTGTTGCAACTTCATTTGCATGCTGTGCGCATTAAAGTTAAGGCGTTAAGGATGCGCATAATTAAGACCCGCGCTTAATAAATTAGGTTCTCCAGGGAGCGCAACAGCGTCAGTGCAGCAGCTAGTCGCCGCTCCCGGATACCCTAGAAAAATGGAAATAAAAAATGAGGGAATGCATTGATTTAATTATAAAAATACCTGAGCATCGTCTCATCATGCATTACCCCGACATCATCAAGCTGGGAAAACTTGCCACCTGCCACCCGCGAAAGCCGCAGCAAGAGTAGCTATCTCAGCTGCAGGTTGATATAAAAAAAATGTGGAAAAGAAGAAAAACTGCCATCGTGCAATTTTGAACGCCCAGAGCAGCGCTTACTCGTTAGTATCTGCAGGTTGCCATTGCCCTGGGGCACTTGAAATAGATACCCAACTGGGGAACTGACTCTGCGACTGTCGCTCTGTCTGTATGTCTATTTGTCTGTATGTTTGTCTCTCCGACTCTCTGTCTGTGTCTGCGCCGAGGGCGGGCAACCTCAAATAGAAAACAATTTCAGCTACGCAAACAGCGCACCGAAAAGGGAAGCACAAAAATTAAATTGCAAGCGAAATGTGGCAAAGTAAAAAGCGCGTAAAAATGGTAAATGGCAAGTAGAAAATAGAAAATGGAAAATGAAAAGCGTATCTGGCTCGCATTTCTCTTTACAAATTTTTGGGACCTTGCGTTTGTCAAACATCAGGTGAAATAACAAACAAGCCAGCCAGCACTCTGGCACAATTATTCGCCAGCATTCAAGTTGTTTGCACAGGCATCGACAGCGACAGCGACAGCAACAAGGCGACGTGGCGATTACTTTAATTAGGCAACGCAGCGTATGCGTAATGTACTCGCCGCCCCCGTCAGCAACGAGCAACGTGTCGGAATAATCAATGTCACGCCCACACACACATAGAGAGAGAAAGTGTTTGACTTGCGGCACGCATCGCCTGCCAACGCGGTTGACGACGACACCTGTGCAGCTTGTGGCAGTTGCATGTGAGCTTCTAGGTGTTTGTGGCAGCTTGGCTTGCCTCAACTTTTTAAGTAGTTGCATAGTTGAGCCAAATGACTTTTTTTTTTGCCAGCTATAGCTCTAAACTCGTCCATGCATCGCTTGCTTGCGTAATGAACAAAGTTCTGGGCAAAGTCAACCCGGAATTGCAAAGGGAATTACATCGAAAATACCTCGAAATTGTTGACGCGTTAACAATTTTTCAATCAAATCATGGAAATTAATACAACGGGCAGGAACAAAAAAAGAACAATATAAAATTGCTTCACTCAGCTGTAAAATGTTCAAGCCGTGAGCAAAGAAACAAATATTGTTGTTTTCCTACAAACACAAAAGCAAAAAAAAGAAAAAAAAACCTTTTCCTGCCATCAACATTTTCTTTTCTCTTTCCCTTTTGGTTACTGCCTTTGTTGCTGTTGTTGTTTGTTGGGTCTCAAAAGCGTGAGCTATTTGTGCTGTCAATGGCAAAGTTACTTGGCCAACAAACTTCTCCAGTTTTTTGGAAGGCGAGCAGAATAATGTTGATTATAATACGCGCTACTTGTGCTAATATTTTATTCCCTCCTTTTCTACTTACAGGTAAGCTTTGACACGCTTATATGGTTTGCTTCTCAAGCACTCTAAACAAACAAAAAAAATAAAGGTAAGCTCTGACACACTGTGTGTAATAACAACTTTTCCGTCTGTCAGACACTTACGAGTGACATTTGCTAGTTGGATTAATCGTAGAGCGGGGAAAGCTTTATCGATCAGCTGACTACGAGAAGAAAGGTTTCATTAATCTAGATACATGTTTAAGCTGCAAGTTTGCTTAATTTGACAGATTGGCGAAGCACTTGAGGTTGTGTATTGTGATATTGATTAATAGTGTGAGGCAAAGTCAACTAAAAGCACATTAATATATGTTTGAGACAACTGTGCTTAATGAGCACGACAAAAATAAAAATTATTTGATATATGTACATATTTAAAGTTATACCAAAAACACTTAAATACTATTCCTAAAATTGAATTTAGATTTAAGCTGACTGATTGTAAAATTATTCCTACTTGAGGCTGTCTATTGAGCTATTGATTAATGGTTTGCGGCAAAGTCAACTGAAACCATTAATTAAAATTTAGACAACAATGAAAATTATTCTTTCATATATATTTTAAGTTAAACCAACAACGTTATTATATTAATTGTGTCTTTAAAATTCAATTTAAGATTAGGCTGCTTCCAAAAGTTTACGATAATTACACAATGCAATTGTAGTATGTATTTAATTCGCTTTCAAAAGAAACTTTTCTACTTAGTTATTCTCATTATAACTTGCACTTGAAGTCTTTGGCTGAACTGCATTAGCTGTAATCGGCTATTAAAATCGTCTTTGCCATTGTTTTCCCCCAAGACATTTGCAAGGACATTCAGTCGGCAGTTGGGCGTCGAGAGTCGGGAGTCGGGGGTCGGTGTCGTTATGGCTGGTACTTTGGCTGCAATTGAATAATTGATTTCCTTCGTTGTCTGCACACGAAGGATGGCTGAACAAAGCAGTGAGCTAAACTGAAAACAAAGCTTAAAACTATCGATTTAATGGTCTATCAATTGACAACATCCGTTCTTAAGCCGACTACTCGTCGTGTGCGATGTGAATTGAAGTCAAGAGACATTAAGCCGATTTCGGCAGACTCGTAAAAGCGCTGTTCAATCGCGCCATTTTCGGAGCATTATCGGCTTACTATATGCTTGAGTGGAAGCGATTCACACACACATGCAGATACAGGCAATCACATTCACGCTCTCTCAAGCTCTCAGGCATTGAATTGAGCTGTTAAATTTGTATTCTGTTTCTGTTTCATTGCATCTTCTTAAATTGTATTCGATTTTTCGCAACTATATTTTACATTTAAATATACGTACATAGTATGGGAAAGCTTCTTAATTAAAGCAAGAAACAAAAAGCGTAAGCTGCTTAGCGTCTGACATTACACATACGCTCCGTACGCCCCAAAAGGGACTTCGAGTGAGAGTTGTGCACATAACACACAACATAATTGAAGGCAGTTGATTGATTGGATCACATAATCCAGTTAACTAAGGTATCCATCGTTTGGCGTGCAAAAAGGCAAGGCCAAAGAATTTAAAATTGATGTGCGGCTGGAAATGTGATTTATTGCAAAGTAGGCAAAACTCTCTCTCTCTCTATCTTTCTCTCTTTTTCTCTGTCTTTCTCTGTCTTCCTCTCGCTTTCTCTCGATCTCTCTCTTGATTATGCGATAAACATGTGACTCAGTTCAGGCACCAGGCATCGCTCTGGCATAATTGATGATTTTGGGTCAAGCAAAAGGTTGAGAGTCACCGACATGTAACTACAAAAAAGTAAATCGAAGCAATGTCTACCTTTTATAGAACACTGTAAACTCCTTTTCCTTCAATTCTAACTTCAGCAACGCTTAGCATTTTATCAAAGGCCTTTAATAGTAACAAAAAATATATAACTTCTAACATTTTGATGCTTCACTCAAGCAGATCTACTTTGGCTTTAGAAGATCAATTCTTCGATGTTATCTTGTTCCGACAAACTTTCCTCGACATCAGCTTCGCTAATTTGCTCCTCACTCAGAGCTTCCTCTTCGGCCTGAGCGGCTGCCAAAGCTATATCCTGCTTGGCCTCACCCACGGCCAGCTGAATCACATTAATTCTGGCCTCCTCGGTCTCGGCTAAAGCACTCTCCACAGCCACCTTCATCTCACGCAGCTCAGAGCTCAAGGCTCTAATGCTGGCCAAGCTGTTGCGTGCCCGATTCAACGCATTCGAGATGCTTTCCCGGACTTGCAGCTGCTCTGTGCGCATATTGGCCGCATTCTCTTTGAGGCACTCCAAAACTAGAAGACGATTCTCGATGTTGTTTAAATCCATCTTGCAAACTGAAAATTAATTTTTGTTCTACACGTAATTGACTCTTAGTCTATGATTGTTGAAATTGATGGCGACGCCTGTTTGAGTTTTCTGATTTACGCATTAATTTATGACATTTGCTTAATACAATTATTTGATAAGCCGATTAGATTGCTAATCAAGAAAATGCAGCTTGCATACTGTCACAATAAACATGCAATTATCATTATGAATGATTAGAGTGCGAGATATTTAAGTTTCTAATGTTTCATCTCCTCCATTTGCCTTGAATTTCATTTATAATTGATTGTCCTGTGGGCGAAAGCGGACCCCAGCATAAGCATTTAAACTGAATAATGTCAAAAGCTTTAATTTCCATTTTAATTGTATTGACGATGACGGGCGTTTACTGAAGGGGATTCCGTGTTATCTACTTAACTCTTTCACTTTATCTTAAACCTCATTTGCATTTGCTGCTTGGGGAGCATTTTGAAATGTGCAAAAATGTTAATTGCTCAAAGCACTTGATTTTGGTTTTGTCGCTTCATTTTCGTTGGTTTGGTTCTTTCCAACAACTTCCTGCAGTCGACGTTGCCCCAAATGTCCGAAGGCTTTGTTTGCCCTAATTGGATTAATTGGCATGCTGCGGGTTTGGCTTGAGGTTAGGTCAGTGTCAAAGTGATGAGGGCACTCGGTATTTTCATTAATTTCTCTCTCTGGTTACCCCTGCTGGGGAATGGTGTTCAGTTTGACGGCGGTTAAAGTTCATAGATAGACGGAATATTATCTTAAATTTGGATTAATTTAATGAATCTATAGAAATTTATTCATTCGTTGGCTGAGACCAAAAAATGTGAGCTTTAATGGTAAGCAGTTAAGCGGTGGTATTTTAGTTTTATGCACACAAATTGTCAATGCATAAATATTACGTATACGCAGCGTGAGCCGACCAAACCAAACTAAGCCAAAAAACAAGAAGTAAAACAAAACTGTAATCCGAGTCACGAAACTCGAACAAAACTCAAATCCGCTTCTAAACAATTTGTCGACAATTTAGCCACACACACACACAAATGCATTACTTATACACTGTCTCTCTCAGACACACACACACCACACGCACTTTTATGCAGTCGCCTATCTAAAAGACACGCAATGTTTGTCATTTGAAGGCCACAAGCGACACCTGTTGCCTGCCATACACAACTCACACTCAAATTGCGCTCTCTCACGTCACTCGCTACCTCTCACTCTCTCTGTCACACACACACGCTCACTCGCGCACTCCCACTCAACGCGCTCGCGCTCTTCATGGCGTTTGTTGTGCTTCGCTCTTTCGCCGGCAATAACATCCACACATGCATAGTTTGGCGCCAGCACGTAATCTGGTTTGTTTCTCACTCATTGCTTTGTACTCTGCTTCTCGCTCAATTTGCGACTGACGCTTCCAGCTTGTCTTTGGCTTGGACTCGCTGTGCTGGCGTGGCTCAGTTTACAGTTTAGTTGCCGCTTGATAGTCGCCACGCGCGGTTCGTTTCGGTTTCGGGCGCTCGTTCGCTGGCGCTGCCACTTTTACTTTCGATCACACGCGCTCTGTCCGTCTCTCTCTCACTCACTCTCTGTCGTGACTTTACGCACATCATTGTGTGAGTGAATATTCACATTGGGATATATTCCGAGGCTGTGTGAGTGTCATTCGCGTGCTTTAATAAACAGATGCATGGGCAAAATGGTTTTGGGGCATGTAGACAAACCGGCGGACAAGCGGACGCATAGACGGCCGGACAGACAGCCGGATGGTTATTCATTTCCATTGCGTTGGCGTTTGCATTTTAGCTGCATTGTTTGTCGCCGTCGCTGACGTCGCTGATTTTTCATTAGTTTAGCAGCACGCGACTTCCATATGAATTTTGATTTCATTTTTCCTTTTCGCGTATCTACGCATCTCTCTCTCTATCTATCTCGCTGCACACAAACAAATTCCTCAATCTATGTGTCCAGCGAGGTGTTTGTTTGTTTGATTTGTTTGCACTGCGAATTTGCAAGTTGAATCAAATTTCACGTTTCATTTACAACTTGTGATAATATTTGGTTTCGTCTCCAGTTCGGCTCTTTCACTTTATTTGTGTATTTGTTTCGTCCCGTTGCTTTGCCGCCGCTTTGTCTATGCCACAAAAACTTGAAATAGAAAAATCCGAAACACAGCGCAAAACCCTTGCCAAGCATTTTTTCTTTTTAACTGAATTCTTTACAACTTGGCTCTTGGTGAAATTGTTGTACGGAGCAGACAACAACGAAACAACATTGCGATGCATGTAAAGAGACTTGTACTCTATAAGGGCGACCTGTCAAGTGTTATGAAGTGGTTACCAAACTTGGCCTTGCTTTTG
Organism: Drosophila siamana; assembly: GCA_035047445.1. Taxonomy (NCBI): domain Eukaryota; kingdom Metazoa; phylum Arthropoda; class Insecta; order Diptera; family Drosophilidae; genus Drosophila; species Drosophila siamana. Next base: position 40,089 of record JAWNPP010000107.1, on the reverse strand, counting down.
GCCATCTGCCGAACTGCCAGCAAAATGATGCATTAAACTAATTGCAAAGTGAACAAGTCGGTAAATAAAATTGTAAATCATTTCGGTTAACATCGCTAAAACCCCCATAACAAAAACAAAAATTAAAATCTTATTTTTTGACAATCCAATACATCAAATTGTGTAAAAATAAACATCAAACGAAATTGCGGTAAATATAGAAACATATACTGAGACATTAGATGCCGACCAAATAAAAAAAGGAAACATTTGAAAAAAAAAATAAAAATACTTAAAATGTGTCACAAATAAATGGATATTTAAATAGTAATTAACAATAATTGTGTGAAGTACAGTAATAAAATATAACAACATAAATGATCTAAATATAAACAAATTCAATTTTTCAATATATTAAATATGTTCTAAAAAATTGCCTGATATAAAAAACTAAATGAATATGAAACATATGCAAATAAACAGATAAAGTCTTTTAAAGTTTTTAGTTTCATAAAAAAATAAGAAAAATTAATTGATAAGTAAAAATCCATGACCAAACAATTCGTTTTGACTTCTATAAATACAAACCAATTAATGTGTATTATTAGTTATCTTTTAAAGTCAATATGTGGCTTTATCAAATAATTTGACGATCAAAATGTAGTTATACCTTTTACAAAGCCATTTATTAATTTCTCGCATATTCACACGTTCTTGCCGAGTAGATGTTGCAAGTTTAGGCAACAGTTGATGGTGCTCGACGGTTTAATAACTTGTAGCAGCAACAAAGTGTACGAAATCAAAAACAAGGTTGATCGAAATATAATCGAAATGGCTTATTATAAACGAATTCAAGTGCAAGCATTCGACACGCATTGAAGTGGCAAGCGATACGACATTGACTTGTGTGCTGTTATAATTTAAGCTGCTTTAAGATAGCACAAACCGAAATGTATAATATTTTATTGTTTGTACATGTGTACAATAAATTACTATAGTGATGCTATGTAGATTTTAAATATGTACGCTGCGGCCAAAAACATTTATGAGCTCACAGCGTGGCCAGCTGTCCAAAAATTAGGCCGTTCAAACTGTTCCAAGTTGTTTTATTTAGCTGCCACGAGATGTGCGTATGTGAGATGTTTATGTGAAACTATATATATGTTCGACAGATATTCAACGCTATATTTAGCTGCATTTTCTCTCCGTCTGCCGTCAGTTGCCACCCCCACTGCGTATGAGTAATTTACAATTGGCTGATTGATGAAAGTTGCAAAGAAACAAATCCAAATCGTTTTAATTAATGCCGCAAAACTTTTTACCAAGAAACCCAATGAACTAGCAAAGCAAATGTGTACGCAAAGTTAGTGTGATCAACTGGCAAATACCCTGTATTGTGCGTCATCGAAAAATGCAAGTAAAATAATGCGGGGAATGCCCGTTGCTATCATATTTTTTTAATGCAAAGTCAAAGGTCAGTTCACAAAGTTGTAGAAAATTAAATTCACATATAGCTAATAATAACATATCACCGGATTGAGTCCAACAAATACGCTTATCACAACAATCACAGGAAACACAACAAAAAAATTCAATTTGAGCACAATAACATATTTTTTCATTGGGGAATTAAATAATCCACAATCGAGAGAGAGAGAGAGAGAGTTTCAAAAACATTTAGCCCTATAGTAAATGTAATGAATGGCAATTAAGGCATTTCATTGGCACAACGCGTTGTTGTCTTTTGTACTCGTATTTGGAAAACAATAATGAATAACAACAATAACTGGGTCAATGCACAGTAGCAAAATTCAATGAATTTTTAAAAGCGACAAACAGATTTGTTATCTTGAGGATGTGTCACAAATTCGTTGGTATTGAATGCTAAATAAGTTAAGGTTAAAACTGTTTCATGAAGTAACAGTCATTAAAGCAATTTCAAAAACAAAATTTGAAAATATAGAAAATTTGGTGTGCAGAGTTTCATTTGCAATACTTCTTCTGCTAACTTGACTTTCCCACAGAATTGTTAAATAAAGCAATGCTATAATTTGGGAAAAAAAATAATTAAAGCATTCTTTTCTTTGCTCCACTCTGATGTTTTCTTTATATTACTTTTTCCCCATGAATTCAATGACTAAACCCAGAAATTCATAGACTTCATAATCTGTTTCACTTCGATCCCTAATCTGCCGTTATCCAATGAGCTCATAAAAAGTACACAGCAAATTTGCTCTTCAATCCAGTCACTTGATTATGAAAATGTAGGGATATTATTAATTGAAAATCATTCAAATAAATTAATAATTTCATTCGTAAACATTTTCAATGCGACAACAATTGCCACATTGTGTGGCACATAAATCAGCGCCTCGGCGAGGAAGCTGCACAAACAGAAAAAAAGCAAAATTAATTGATTAAATTTAACGAGCGGTCGCAGCAGCCGCAACAGCAGCAGCAGAAGCAGCCACTTAACGGGACACAGCCACACCACAGAGTTGAAAGAGGAAAACTGAAAATTATAAAAATAATTAAGCCGCCAACAGCAGCAGCAACAGCAACAACATAAACGACAACAACAACGGTGACAACAACTTGACAATTTAATGCTATTTAAAAAGCCCACGTCCGACTTTTTGTGCCGCTTAATTAACACTTTTGCAGGCATGTGGTTGAAACGGGGCAGAAGACGAGATTATTTGTGGGTGTGTCTGGGTGGGGGGAGGGAAGATGGAGCAGAACTGTCAACAATAAGCTGCAGGATATTTGGAGCTGTTGCACTTTTTGGTTTTATGAATATTAAACTCAGATTTAATGCCAACAAATCGCTGACGATAACCGACCGGAAATTTGTTTTAAGTTCGCGTTCAATTTATGCAAAAATTGGAATACAGACAAAAAACAACCAGATACGAGAAACGAGATGTCATTCCCCTCTCCCGTTCTCTGTCTCTCTCTCTTTCGCTTTGGTTGACTTTTCGTGTTGGACTTCATTGCGCATTCAAGTGGCCCCGTTTGGCAAATGAAAATGAAAATAAAACCAAAAACTTGTCTACATGCCCAATTGGGCATTTGAGTCGTGGATTTCTCTGTCCCTCGGCTTGTCTATCTGCCTGTTTTGTCTGTCTGTCTGTCTCCCTTTGGTCCTGCCCCCTGTGCAGTCATTGACTTGGCTGAATTGACAAAAGTGCTGTACACAAATACACACATACATATAAACGCAGGCAGACTGACACAATTTTCATTAGCAACGGCAAATTTTCATAGCCTAATTCGAGCCGTTTTCATATTACGTATGCGTAACGTGTTACGCGCGCGCAGTAAAACGGCAAAAGAGCAACGCGTTAAAAAGCAAATAAACAGAAGGCAAATAACAACAGTAACTGGCAACAACGAGAACAACAAGGAGAACAACAGCATAACAGAAGCTCATCAAAAAGGTAAACAATATGCGCTGCAAAAGGCAAACATTTGCCTGGGAAATGAGCTAATTATAGGGCCATTAAAATGGCATATAAATTTGTTCAACATAGTCCCCTCCGATCCCTTTCCAGGCTCAAGTCTCTTCTCATGTTCTGCTGAGTGATTAATTTTCATATTAATAATACACAGCAAAAAAAAAGCCGGCCATAACAACAACAAAAATAAAAAAGGTTGCAGTGCGAAAAAAACCAACGGACATTATAAAAAAAAGGTCGAGCCGCCCACTAGAAACATGCTCACTTTTATATTTATGCATAATGAGAGTGTCGACGAGTATAATTAACAGTGAAAGCAACGCACGCGTCAAATGAGAAATGTGCAAACAACCCACAGCCTCAATGGCCTTTCACACACACACAAGGTACACCTTTTCATATTTAAACTAAATGCCACATTAAGCGAGAAAAAAACAAAACTTATGCTGCGATGTGGTGAATGCGCTACGAATCATGCAGTAAACACATTAATTAATAACAAGTTGCCGCATTCAATTGCATTTTCCAGAGTCCTTGCACACAGTTTTTACCTATGAACAGTTCTTGTGTTGATGTTTTATAAATAGCGCTTCTAGATAGCACCTGTCAACAGTTCCTGTGAACAGATCTTTTAAATAGTTTTTGTAAATAGTTCTCTTAAACTTTTCCTGTGAAAAGTTCATATGCACAGTTTTTGTAAACAGTTTTTGTGAACAGTCCTTGGGAACAGTTTTTATGAACAGTTCTAATGTACCGTTCCTGTGAACAGTTATTGTTACCAGTTAATTTGAACAGTTCTTGGGAACAGTTCCTAGAACAATATGTTAATTAAGCTCAATTCCAGTGAACAGTTCCAAGAACAACCTTCATTTTCTACACCGCAGAACACACATGCCGGGCACATATTACATAAATGTTGACATAATTGCGAGCATTTGCGAGATAATAACAACAATTTTCAGCTCACTTGTTTATACCGCGTACACATCCCAAAATAATTTCAGAGGCTATGACAAATAAGCAAGCGTAAACATATTGTATTTATTTTCGAAATGTATTTTTGCCCCGCAACAGTAATTTGCAAAAAAGTGCATATCAAATCAGCTCATATATTGGCAAATACAAATTGGTTATGGGTTTGCAAATAAATACTTGCTGACTTACCTGATAATTTAACAGCTTATATGTACAACGTGTATCATTCTTAGAGTATCTTTAAGCTGGATACACGCGACCGCACACAACTGCATTTATTTCCAATTTCATTTTCGCTCATTTTAGCATGCTGTAGGTATTTCCCGCAATGTGGCTATCGGTATCACCACAAAATGACATCAGCTGTTATTTAAATCACTCACACGTGTTGTAATTCACAAAAACAATTATTAATTTGAAACTTAATTAGTAAATTGCACTAAACACCAGCTCAATTAATTGCACACAAAGAGCGTAATTGCTCTCTCACAGCTTGCATTTAAAGAGCAGCACTAATTTCATTACACTTTGAGGCATAACCTTTATTTTTTTCGAAACAGAAAGAGATCACCTGATTTGCCATACGCGTCACACACGCGCACTGATTCACCTATTGCTGCTCTCTCAAAACAATTTGCAAAGATAGCGCTGCTGTATTACACACACATGCATACATTAACATAAAAAAGCCCGTTATTACATGGTACTCTTCTTCTTTTTTCACACTTGCTGCTGATAAATAGCACTTATGACATGCAAAAAAAAAGTGAAAAAAATTGCTCACATCACAATAAAATTGATTTTGTTACCCGATCGCGATCTTTAGATTTTTTACAACACACAACTATTTACAAAACCATTAACTCAATTCGAATTTCCCATGCGAGATGTGAAAATAACGCGCGTTGATCTAGTTGTGCGAACTAATAAAGCAAAACGGCTCTCTTGAAACGAGAGCGCAGCACTCCGAAGGAATGAGAAGCATTGGCAAAAAGCTTAATTTTCTCAGGTCCGTTTTAGGAAGTTTGATATTGTTGGAAGAAATGGAAAGTGGAGCACATACATAAAATGCCTCTTTTATAAAACAAAAAACACGGCACCGTTACATAGATCTTCAGTTTTTCAAATTTGTTCGCAATTGCAATCTTATTAGATAAACGAAGCTGCAGTTGATTATGACTTATATACACAAACTGTCTTAATGACTGCCAAATTGAACTAGTTACTGGAACTGAATAACACGAAAAGATTAATTTCTCACTGAATAACATGAAAAATAAAGTTTGTGACTTAAATATGCAACGAGCTTGCTTGTCATGTGTTCGAATTTATTGCCTAACTTAGTTGTTAATTTTACCGTAACTTTTAAAACCAAACCGTAGCGGCGCCTGACAAATTGAGCAACTGGAAGTCACCGAGACTGTACAACGCTATTGATTTAATGTAGTAAAAAAAAAAAAAAACGAACGTAAGTCCATACTGTGGACTCCACAGCTAGCTTCCTTTTATTCGCTATCCGTTTCATTAAAATCACGATCTGCCAATTACTCGCAATTAGCAATTACTTACAAAACAATTAACACAGTCCGCAAAAAGCGCCCGGCACGTGCTTAATTAACCGCGGACTGATCTAGTTATGGGAACTAGCCGCGTGTTATGGGAACTCATGAAATGAGAGTAAAACAGCGCTTGTACGAGAGAGCCGCTCTTCTAATTCGGCATGGCAAATATTTGTTGTTGTGCTGAGAAATGGAAAGTAATGCGCAATTTCGCACTCTTTACACTTGCCTTATGTAAATATGTGACTTACATGTTAGAGTAGTATGTTTTTTCATAGTTGTCTTGCTGACATGTGCTGTGTATGCAGGTCAGAGCAGTACGTTTTTTATGAGTTGTCTGGCTTGATTGATAGTGGAGTACTTGAATTAAGCACAAAGTGTCTGATAGTAATATGTTTATCATGAATAAAAATCAATTTGGAGCTTTAAGCATACGCAGTTAAATTCGCCCGCATTTTGTGCTGTGCACTCAGCCCTAAGCACATACGCACTAACAAAGTTTTTTAAGCCCTTACGCAAATAACTAGAGAACTATAACGGCAGCAATAACAGAACTTTATATTCAGCACTTGGCACGCCTCCCCTACAACCCCCGCTGGGCCGACCATTGCTCGACAGGCATCAAAGTCCACTCATTGATGAGACGTGTCCGTTACTCTCTTTGTTCTCCCTTTCGTTTTTTGGCAGAGCGCTGTGAATACAAGTGGCACTTCAATTAAAATGATTGTCTTAATGTTGGAAAACACAACGAAGAGTGCGATGCGACGCGACTCGTCTCGTCGCTAGATGATGCTACAAGTATTACAACGCGTCAAGTTGATTCAGTCATTCAGTCAGTTTGCGTAGTTACCATTGTCCGCCCGCTCATTCGATCATTCAGCCATTCAGTCACTCATTCATTCATTCACTCGCTCGGTCATCATTGTGGCAGCCAGCAACAATAACGGCACTTAAAACGCTCAGAATAACGCACTTGCACGTACTTGTCTAATTTATTTGATTACGCTTACAATTACCGTAATTTTTATTTTCACAGTTTTTTGCATTTTACAAAAATGTTTTCTATATTTTAAAAGTTTTTGTGAGTAGTTTCTTGATTAATTTTCCATGTTAATGCATAACATCTTTTACGCTTTTTTTGGGGTCTCTCAATTGGAAGAGTTATCTTATCTTATCAAAGTTTCTTAAATAAACGCAACGGTGCTACGAAGTGATCGCTTAATTTATTTTACTTCAATTTGTACATTTAACGTCGCTGAAGGTCTGCAGCCCTGGTCAGTGTAATCGCCTTTGCAGCTGTAATGAGCTGCATGTTAATTGCCACCCACTAATCCGCTGCAACTTTGAACTAGTTCCGCATTTGGTGCAGCTTCAGAACTTGCAAACATTTTGCAACCCTTAAAAGCGTGCAAATTCAAAACAGAGGCTGCGAACTCACTAATAACTTTGTCATGCCAATTTGAATATCTCAAAAAGTTGCTGTTTTCGAATTAAGCAGGTTAAAAGTAAGTGCTAAGAATAAGTATTATACAGAGCACATGTCTATCAGCTAATCGATAGACGATAATAATATGGGCACTTAGGACAATTAAAAATGTCATGCGGGATGTTAACGATAAGATTGCGTTACGTGTGTGCCAATAGAAGATTATCTTATCGTTTTACTATATGCTACAATAAATTAGCTAATGCACACCAGTCGTAATTCATGTTGAAATTCAACACAAAATCAAATTTCATAGATGTAAAATACCAGAATTGCCACAAACAGAAACACAAACGAATCAAACGCACGCTCTTCAAATACATTTATATATGTGTGTTTGTGGGTGTGTATTTGAGGCATCTATGAAATTTTCATTAGGCACGCAAATTATGCACAGTAGCACGACTGGCTGGAGACTGTAACTGACGTTGGCCCTTGTGGTTCTTCTTTGTCCTGACTGCCTGCCAAGTTGGCCATGTTGGCAAGTCTGCTGCCCGACAATAGACAAAGGTAGCTACTATCTATCCTCTTCAATATGTATTCCGAATTTGATGGGAGGCCATATTAAATATTTGCACCTGTTTCCGATTCGTAAATATTTTGCTCGAAGGCCGCAAAATCAATATTTAAATTGCGAATTTCAAGCCACGATTTGACAATAAAAAAAAGCAGCCTTACAAATATTCCACACATACTCATTATATGGCTACCATATAGCTGCATATATGTGCAGAACAAAAGAACTTGAGAACCTTGTAACAGTTCCCGAGTTCTGTTTTCAATGTGTGTGTTTGTTTGTGTGGAGACTGTTGCTAATTTGTTGCTTTTGTGCTGAGTTTTATTTTTTAGCCGAGTCCTTTTTGCCGTCTCTGGGCTATTGTTGTTGTTATTTGTATTAATTAATAGCTTTGTCGGCGCTTGGGCGCTTCCATTATCATTTGGCAATGAGCTGTTACCAATAGCTTTTGCTTTGATTAGTCTGAAAATTGAAGCAGGTCTTTAAAGGAGACAAGAAGAGCTTTAAATGAAGAAGGAACTATTAATCATTTAGAGTTGGCTATGTTATCAAATAGAAAAGGGAACAAAATTCTCAATTCTCTGTCTGTCCTCCCTCAATTCGAAGCAACTTTGTTTGAGTAAACATTAAGCACATTCCCTCACATTCAATTACTTAATATTAGTCTGATTTTAATCACACACTGTCTCATCTTTTTGAGTGCTATTTCTTGCACTCGTCACATGGATTTTTATTGATTTCGTTCTGCTGCTGCTGCTGCTTGGTCTGTTTCCTATTTGGCTTGGCTCCAAATTATTGCGCTGTTTACTATAATAATCCCCCTTTAATCTCAATCTCTTTCTCTGTGCTGACAATCACCCTTCTCATGCAATAAAAATCATCGACCTTTGGCTAGCTGACCCTTTTTTTCTCTCGAAAAGTTGAGCATTATTTATCAATCGCTCTTTTAGGTTTATGGCTTAAAGTCTTATATGAGCGCACTACAAATGACAGCCGTCGAAATGCCAGTTAAAATGGCAATAAAAGCAACACACTTAAACCGTCAACGGATGATGATTGTATAGCGCAAACAGCTGTCGAATGTGCAGCTAACAAGAATAAAATAATATAAAGCATAATAGTACAATGTGAAATTAGCTCAAACCGTGAAACAAACAAACAAACTTTGAGCTGTTTTTATGACATTTGCAGGCGGCTCAAAGATTGCACACATGATGGACATGATGTGTGTTGCACGTTGTTTCCCCATTGTTGCATGTTCATAAATACATTTAATTTTCATGTCCAGCAACGACAAAACAAAGCAACAACAGTTGTTGCTGGCTTTGCTAGCGGCGACTGAAAATAGGCAACATAAAATTTACACCACTCGTGTAGGTGTGAGATAAAGTGTGTAAGCGTGTGTGTGTGTGTGTGTGTATGTGATGGGACAATGCTTATTAATGTGAAGCCATAAAGCAGATTGCAAGTGCGTCCATTTAATAACCAAGCAACCGCACAAGGTAATAAAAATTTCGGATCAAGTTTTGATGCCTTGCGAAGAGAAGAGAGAGCCAAATTAAAAGCCCCTCATCTGGCAATTTTTGCAGCCTTTTTGCAAAGTGTGGCTGGCAAACTAGTAAACTAGTTTTAATAATGCGACTGGCTAAAGTGAAACATAAAAGAATTTTATGAACTTGAACTTTATGCAAACATCAAAGCGCCATAAAGACAAACAACGCAGCACTGCAAAGGAAACGAATGGCGACAGACATCCTTCGTGATGAACTCCCTGGGATTCTTGGAGTTACTTCGCTTTACAGATCTCTGCGTGGTCGTGTGTGTATCAAATATTTACAATATTTATTTAATTTGTGCTCTGACATTCTGACATTCTTCAGCTGGCTTAACGCATTCAAGGATTTATCAATGCAAATTGGCCGCAGGGCCAAAGCTTGTTGTCGCTCCTTGTTGCCGTTGTCCTCGTTACTGCACGAACAACAAATAAATAAGTACGCAACACAACAGCAACACAACAGCAACACAACAGCAACACAACAGCAGCAGCAAAAAGTAAAACGAAATGAAAATAAAATGCCAAAAAGTATCGGGCTTAACCTCAGGTCATATATTTGAGTAATTTCGTGTTTTGGCCCGGCCAGATTAAAGCGGCCAAAAGAAACGACACAACACAAGCCACAGCATCATCATCAGCCGCCGCAGCAACGCCCCCAAAAGCAGCACGAAAAAATCAATTATAGTTACTTCAGCAGGGTTTCAGATTTCAAAAGCATAATATAAAAAAAATACAAGTGAAAGCGAGAGAGAGAGACAGAGAAAGAGAGAAAAAATTAGCAGAAACGGAAGTATATAATTTGTGGTAATAGCTCGAAGGACACTAATAGGACATCAAGGGATAATTTACAATTTGAGTCATTCCTTATCAACAGCTGGCCAAGGCCGCAAACAACAATTAAAGACGCGGCTTAAGCAAATTCAATTTAACGCTCGCACTTCAATTAAGTGCGAAAGCGTTGAGGAAGCTATTTAAGATCATCGCATAAATGGTCCAGCCATTTATTGCCATATAAAAAGGCACTAAAACCAAAATATTAAAAAGTCGATAAATATTGATACCTTTTATAGGTGGTACAAAAAAACTTGGCAAATATTTTAAATTGTTCAAAAAATATAAAAGTCTATAAAAATGCAAGGTCTTAAAAAAAACAGTAAATATCAAATTGGAACTTGTATTTTATATTTCATAATATTAATTTTGAGGCACAATTTAATTTAATATTTGCTTAGCTAAAGAATTCTATACAAATTTAAATGATAAATCTATAACATTGAGGGATAAGAAATAGAAAAGAGTTTGCTAAACGTTCACGAAAAAGTTAAGGTTATTAAAACGGTAAGTTGTTGTTTAAGAAAACTAAAAATTAATAGAGAATTTTAAATTGATTATTAATTCAATACAAATTTATTGAGACATTGGTTGTAAATTATTTAAAACACGTATTCAGCATTATTCTTAAAATTCTATGGGCTCATGCAATAGCCAAAAAATTGTAGTAAAACTTTACTGCAAAATACGTAAAATTCTAAGGTAATAATAAAAAATGTTTTCAGAGCGTTTCCAAAAAGTTAAAACGAATATAAGTGAATATCAAATTTTATTTTCAATTCTAAATAAAATATTAAGATAGAAAGATTCTACTCTATTTACCACTGTCATTTGGAAGAATTTACTTAAAAGTTTAGTGTAAAATCTATAAAATTCAAAAATAAATAGATAAGCACAGAATATTTTGTGCAAAGCGTTCTCGAAGTAAATGTTATTTAGAAATACTTAAAAAAATAAAAAAAAAAAAAAAAAAAAATTTTCAAAGTTTTTAAATGTTTGAAACACTATTTACCTATTTGATTATGGCCGCTTCTCGTCTACAGTTCAAATTGCGAACTCGAGACGACAATTTCCCAACTTCGTCCACCTTTAATATATTGTGTCATTGATCTAAAAGCAAATTCTGTTGATGGCGCAACTAGCTTACTATTTGCCATACATAAGCCCAGCATTGCTATCAATAATTTATGCAGCCTGCCTGCAAAGGCATATCAAATAATAATTATAGCCACAAACAAGATGCTCCCGACCGCAAGCTGTTAAAATTGCTACTACTGCTTCACCACCTAGCTTTCTCTCTATTTCTCTATCTCTCCTTCTCTCTCTCTCTCTCTGTCGCTTTCTCTGTCTCTTGTGCCTGTGGCTTTGTTGGTTTATCTGCACGCTGTCAACAAATTGCCAACATTTTGAATGGGCCGCAGTCAAAGTTTGCAACTCGCTCGCAGGATGAGTGCACACAAAAGCCGTCGTCTATAGACAAATCCCAGTGAACTGATAAGCCGATAACTGATAAGAATACGCCGCCGGCCCAGACGCATAAACCAAACTCAGGCTAATAATGAGAAGCGTCTTAAGATCACGCCAAGGCCGCCATAACATTGAATGAAATTATGTGGCGAACATCGAAATGACTGCGGAAATTCTAGATTAAGATTGAGACGTCTTTGCTCCCCAGGGTGGTGGAGAGGGGAGGGTGGTGGGCAACTGAAAGGGTCCAACATTATGTACTGTGAACGTCGCGTCGGGCGCCAGTTGGCCTACGTAGTTCGCTAATTGGCTGGTGCCATAAAACTTTATTACTTTCGAATCAGTTTGCTGGCCTGGAGTTTAAAAGCTGCAGCAAACCAACCAGTAAAAAAAAATATAAAAGAGAGCAGAGCAGCTGAGGGAAACAACAAGAAACTGTTTCACCCAAGTGGCCGAACAACTTGAAATTTATTTGCGAGCAAGCCCAGCGGACGCTGCTTATTTTTGGCCAAGTGCTGTTGGCCAACATTTCGTTGCACGCTTCGTTCCCCAAAACTAGAGATGAGTGCAAGTTTCATGAGAGCATTTGCTGATTAATTAAGCCAGCAAATCTTTTGGGGAAGTTTCAAAGTTGAAATTTATTTTGCATAATTACGTATTTGCAAATTAAATATAATATATAAAAAATAACTAAGAAACAAGTTATTGATTATTATTACTGATTATTTATTCAAATTTTCTATATTATGTATGACAATTGCTTAAAAAATGCTAAATTTTTATGAAATGCTTTTGGGTATTTGTCTTAAACTATTTCTTTCATTCCCTCCAAGTTATTGCTACAAAATATTTCTATAAAGCATAATAAAATAATTTAATATTCCGCAGTTTGTTGCACATCGTGAGTTTGCTCAACTCTATTAATTATGCTGGGCACATCTCTCTTTTGTGTTCTCGTTTCCCTCGCTGCCCTTTGAAGTAACTTTTTAAGCTCTTCCCGAACGAAAACTAAACAATTAAAAGCCAATTTGGCAGCAGCCTTTTCATATTTAAGCTGGATTTGAAGTACAGAATGTGTAATAAGAAATTCAGTTTGATTTGCAGTTTAAATACATGCTCGCCTTGCCTCGCATCAGCTGCCATACACATTTCGTGTGAATGCTGCACATTGAACACATTTTTGCAGCCTTCTTAATGGGGCCACAACTCACTTTTCTGCCCGCTTCCCACTTCATGCTTGCCTTTCCCGCTTCAGCCCTTTAGAGGCGTTTCTGCAATGCGGCGAATGCACTGAAATAATTTTTATTAAAATGTCAACAGTCTGCCAATGAGCATTGAAGCCTGCCAAGAGCTGAAATGTTTGCCAACACCATTGCAGTCGGCTGGCGTCTGTAACTGGGCGTGTGTGTGTGTGTTTGGTCAGGATGAAAAAATTGCAACTAGGTGAGCCGTTGTGTGGCGAGTCTTACATGTCAAACAGAAGTTACACTCGGATCCCATATGAAACCTTTGAAGGAGTGACTTTTAAATTATGCGAACAATCAATGCTCTATATAAACGACAACTGTCTAGAAAAGAGTATATCTTTCTGAATTGAATTATTACCACACTTTGCCTCTAGTCTAAGTTGTTTTTTGTAGTGGCCATTTCATATATATTCATACAATTATAATTAACTCCCAGCTTTACTAAGTTTCAAAAAAATTTGTTTACAGGCAAGTGCTAAATATTTGCGTAAAATACATTTAGAAAATGTATTTTTAAACCTTACTTTGACTATTATTTGTTTGCTTCACCCAAATAGTAGATTCAAAGCTTTAACTGAAATGAATAGAACATAAATGAATTTTTAAAATGCGCGTTGACTCATTACAAAGATTTTATTTTAATTTATTTTTTAAAGGTCAATAACTAATTCCCCTTAGTGCAAACCCAATGACTTTTTATTTTATTTTAATTTATTTTTTAAAGGTCAATAACTTATTCCCCTTAGAGCAAATCTAATGACACTTTATTTTATTTTAATTTTTTTTTTAAATGTCAATAACTTATGCCCCTTAGAGCAAATCTAATGACAATGAGACCACTTTGATTTATAGAATGAAGTATTAAATATTAAATTGCTCGCCAAGTCTATGCAATCTATAACTACATATATCGAACTAAACACATTGAATTATTCATGCTTATTTTTTTAATTTAAAAATGTGCATAAAATAATTGTCTGGGGATCACTTCCCCCAAGAGAAACGGCATGGCAAGCCAATGACATTGAGGGACTTCCTGAAATGATAGTAAAAACCAAAAATTGTATTAGTTTTTATGCCAATGTTTAATCTCGGCGCTCCCTAGAGTTGCAATGCAGATTATTAATGCACAATACTCCTGGGCAAGAGCATTGAAATGCAGCTACACTGAAGCACGTATCAAAATGTATAGACAGTTTTTAGGCGCGCCAAAAACACGTTTCATGTGGCAAGGCAAGAGCGTAATGTAGAACGTGTGGCAATTAGAAGGCAATGATGTTGACTATGGACTCCTGGGTCTGGGTCGTGTAAAACTTGATGCAAAATCATGGCACACTTTTTGGGGCACACACAAAGGAAGCGAAAAGAAATCCAACCTGGCTGGCATATCAATGAGAAATCCCGAGATTCGAGAGAGAATCCACAAAAAGTCAGTTTCATTTACAGCAGCATCTCCTCGAGCGCCGCAGAAATTGTTTTTAACGAACTGTACATACTCGTATTTGTTGCTGCAATTTCCTTTATCTGTCTCACTCTCCCCTCCCATTCCTTCTCGGTCTGTTTCTTTTGGCTTTGCTATGGCTGCAGCAAATGGTTCGCTCATGAGTTAAGCTGCAACTCAAAAGACGCAAAAAAAAAACAGGAGAGAGGGAAGCTCATGGATATTTCTTTTCAGCAGGGCGCAATTGGGGGGAAACTGGGCAAGTTCATAAGTACGCACTTCAATTAACTGCACAACAACAACAACAGCAAGGATAGAGGAAATACAAGAAATAAAAAGGGCAAACAAAACTTCAAAATTGCCGCCCAGTTTAAAAATAAAACTTTATGTAAATCGTAAATATTTACGATGTACAAGAAGTCACTTCTTATGGCTGTTCAACTTAACTGAACTCAAATTGAACTTGCTCGCAGTCTTACAGCATTTGTAGTTGTGCTCATTGTTGTTGCTATTGCTGTTTTTGTTGCTGTTGTTGTCGTTGTTGTTGTAGCTGTTATTGTTATGCTGGCTTTCGCTTTGGCTGCGGCTGCGGTCTGTGAACGTCTGAGGCGATAAAATTTGAAATTTATATGACAATTAGATGGTTCAATTAGGATACACTTGGATTTGTTTTGAGTTATTTGTGGCTTTCGGTTAACTCCACTTTTGAACACAGTTAAAGCTTGAATTTGTACACTTTGTTCATTCTGTTCTAAACCGTATTTAATTAAACTTTAAATAGTAGCGCAGAATACTATTTCAATTACAAAAGTTATTAATTGCAAAGCTTATTTTTAATGCAAATCAAGTTGTTTTTCATTAAGAGGAACAATCAAATATGTTCTAATTGCAGCATTTATTAAATATTGAATTAACTTATGAAACCAATAACGCAATTGATTGTAATCAATTATTTATTCATCTGCAAAACGAGATAAAACTTATCACATAATCAAATTCCGGCCATAAAGTCGACATTTATATTATTTATTTTTAATGAAAAAATCATAGTTTTCCGACACCTAAAAAACGAGAAAGACATCAAGGCAGACTTTAAGTTACCCTGTAAAAAGAAGTAGTTCAAACTGAAATTATACTTGATCAAAAGTGACTTTTAAATTATCCCAACTGAATGCTAATTTATATTTACTTTTGTCTGCATATCAAATATTAAGTCTACGCTCCATCGAACACCTATCCCAGGGTATAGAAATATGACAAAACAGGCTGACACTGTGACTCATAAATTTTCTCACACAAATCCAATAAACTGGACAAATTTTTTTTGCCCATAGCCCATAAAATGGCCAACGAAACTCAAATGCAATAATAAAGACCAAATGACAGATAGACGGAATGACGGAAAAAAAAGCAGAAGATATACGAGTAGAAACAAATGTAAGCAAATAAATTGCATTATCGTTGATTTGTAAATTTATTGCATGTAAACAAATTGCTAACGCAACAAATCAATTGTTTGTTCTTCTTGTTCTTTTCGTTACATTCGTTGCCGCCGCCGCTCAAAGATATTGTAAAAGGGACGAAATCAAATAGCAATCAAATCGTTCAGCTCCAAGGCAACAGCTTTTTGCAATATAATCCAATTTTTAGTGCGCATCTCAAGTGTAACTTTTATTGAACTAGATGTATTGCCTTTTGTTGTTGCTCCTTGTGAACTGGTTTAAAAGAATTTGGGAACCAAATGAACGCAAATTAAATAACGACTCAATTGAACTTAATTATTACTTGCAAAGTATTAAACTAAAACTATTTGTCAGACTACTAATCTTTGGACCTGATATTGTAAATTAAAAAATGTGTTTCGCAACTCATTCTGTATTTTTTCGCTTATCACGCCACATTATAAAGTTTATAATGCTAATGCTGATAGCAATGCCACGCAAGTAATTCTTTCGAATTCTGTTGTTTTTTTTTTTGCCAGTGTCGTGGCCCGATTTTCAACGCAATTTCAAGTCAATTGCTAAGAATTTAACAAGTTCCGTTCCGGTTCCTTTCGCTCTGTTGATCTCCAACCCTTTTTGGCCATTACCAGCCATTAAATTACAGGCACCGGAAAAATGTACACTCCTCGAATGTTTCCACACAGTTTACTTTTGCAGCACTTGCACTTTTCAGTGCCGACCAAAAAAAACGAAAAAAAAAGAACAAATCTTAAGGGCTCTGGGTACCCCAACTAATTTTGGGGTGCCATAAGAAGGGCATAAATTCCATCGGCTGGGCACGCACCAAAAATTAAAAAGCAGTGAATAATCGAGGGGCCCTACAGACAAGTGATTGAAGCCAACAGACTAGCAATTACCCTGTATGTAAATTTACTTAAAGTTAGCACACGCAATTTCGTCTAATACAAAATGTGTTTAGACAAATGAATTGTATTTGCAAGTTCCCCATTTGCATCTAGCGACAACTATTTAGTCATGATTATAGCTTTAATACTTTGCAAGTTATGTCCTGCATACGTCGCTTAGCTACCCAGCTGCCGCACTCGGCAGAAGTGGTGGCAAATGGCGTATAAATTAAGGGTCTGAATGGGTGTGCCTTCCGTCTGGCACTTAAGACTTTTTCACAACAATTTGTCTCGCAGACGGCGAGAGCTTGAGCACTTTTCGGCAACTGATTACGTACAGAGCAGAGCAGCTGATCCCTCGTTAGGTGCACGCCTTGAAGAGAAACCGAATTGACACTGAATTTAATTTCGCGTCAAGTGCAGGAGGAGGAGACGGAGATGAAGGAGGAGAAGGGGGTAGGGTGAGGTGTTGCTGTTCCCACGACTGCTGACATTTGAATTGGTAATTTTCGTTTCGCTGAATGCCAACGCATAAAAACTACGCACACACAAAGTAAATACACACACACTCGCACACACACACACACATTTATACACTGAGAGTTTTAGTCTTGTTTACGCCGCAACGGAAATTGCCTTTTTTGCGCGCCTTCCGGCCGCCATACCGTCAGTATTTGGTTGCCTCCATATTTGCCGCATCGTTTGGCAGCCCCTTCATGCCCTTAGCTCTCTAACTGTGACTGACAGCAGCCATTGCTCCTCTGATGCTGATGCTGCTCGCTGCTTGCTCCTCGCTGCTGCTACCTCCTCCATTGACACTCCAACGACACTCGACACTCGGCATGCCACGCATAAAGCTGTCAATGTCAATGTAACGTGTTAATTTCAAAGTGGTTTAGTTTGTTGACGCAGCTTGTTACGCAGACGGAAGACACCACTGAGCTACCGACCAAAGAGCCACGGCTGAAGCTGTAGCTGTTGTGGATGCCACCGCACCTTTCAGTCATCTTCAACCATCTGGAGCATAAAATGTTTTGTGTTCAGGCACATGTGGTTTTTAATGCCACAAACAGCAACAGCAACAGCAGTCGCTAACTCAAGCGGTGGCAAGAACCCTTTTACCTTGCTCCTTGCTACTTCTCTCGGTTTTGCTGTAAATGATTTCTATCGTGACATTTGATTGATTGAAGCTCTTTCATTCCAACCCCCCCTAGCTAAGCAGTTCGGTTTTGTTTGCCTTTTGCTGCGCACATTTAACTTATTGATTAGCCCCCGACGGAGGGAGCAAAGGGACAACGGCTAGTTTTCTCCTTAGTAGAGTATATTTGCATTTTAAAATGATTAATTAGGCTAATGACTGGTATGCGGTAAATGGGGCTGATAAATGTATCGATACATATTTAATCAGTTCTTCGGTTGAACTAGCTCATTTGGTACTGACTCTTTGTTCTCACTGCTGCTGTTTTGTGTGGGAAAGAGCGAGATGACTATATGTAGGCAAAGTAGCTGCATTAAAGTTTAAACGTTAAACTTTGTCAGAGAATTGCATGAAGAAATTAATAAGAAAAATATCTATTGAATTTGAAAAAAAATAATATGTAAATAATAATATTATTCAATTTAATAACCAAGTAATAAAAAATTTGCTACAAATGTGCCAAAACATTAAGCAAGCAAAAAAAATATATATTTTTTCTTATTTAGAAATTAGAATTCTAAAAAAAAAAAAAAATTATTTAAATTTCATTTCGAAAATATCTAGAATTTTGATGAAATTATATTTGTTTAGACACAAGCTTGAGCTTTAGAATTTTGTTGCAAATGGATTTCCGAAAAGTTCGCATTGTTATTGTTTAATGTTCTATATCTTATCTGTACTTAAAGGTTAACGAACCTTTCCAAACTTTTGAGAACATAAGCTAACTTTTTGTTTATAGGTAAAGCTAAGAACACAAAAAAACAAAAACAACAAACTTTGCTTTTGTTGTTCGTAACGTAATAAACATGAATAAAAATGTGTGTTGCGTAAATCGATGCAGTTTAGGCCTTGCCACGCCGCAACTTTGCCTTAAACCCAAGACCCCCAAACTATGGCTACAGGCAAATTCAAGACGCACACACACACACGCCTCCGCTTGAAAGAAAGGAAAGCAAAAGCAGTCCGTGCTCGTATAAAGCCCACATTAGCAGCTTGTAAAAATGTATGGCCTCATCTAGCTGGCAAACGTGGCAGCGTCATAAGACCGGGCCCCAAATCCAGGCGGAGCTCAGCTCAGTGTGATGCTCCCCCTCCTTCCACAACCACGACAAGCTTCATACTCTCCTCATTACTAGCTTTGAGGCGGCGCCTCGATTTTGTTTGGTTGCTGCCAAAATGCCAACTGTCAATGCGGAGGTGGAGTTGATGTTCCAAGTTGTTGCTCGCCTTGATTCCTGCGCCTTGTAATGGGCTGGCATTAAGCGCCATAAAACCGACAGCAGCGGGAGGATGCGATGGGAGGTATGAGCTGGGAGGTATGAGCTGGCAGGTCGCTGGCAACTGTGGCAGCTGTGAAGTGCCAGCAAATTCGAGCATAATAAAATTTGAGAGATTTTCCACGTTGACAAAGGCGCTCCTCCGTTTGCCGCTTCTAACAGGGGAGCAGCACAATTCACACAGACATCACAGGCTGACATCGTGCCGCATAAACCAACTACTTACCCGAAATATGGTCGTAGTTTTTTGCTGGGCGCGAAGGGGAGGGGAGTGAGCGAACGAATGGCACTGACTACAATGGCTCCAGCATGAATGTAAATGTGTTTTGGGTTTTGACACTTGAATGCAGCAGCACGAGAGCATGGAAGGCCTGTGCGTGCATTTGCTTAGCGTAAGCGAGTGACAGAGGAAAGCAGTCTGTGTTAGTAGGCTGCACAGCTGGTCAGAGGCTACTAGTGGGCAGCAGTGCGTGCCAGCGCGTAGCCGAGCAGACTAACAACTTACAGAGACACTACCAGCGCACGGCAGAAGGTCGCAGAGGGTAGTTAGCAGCTGGTCACTATGGGTGGCAAGGGGGCTGCAGGGTAGCAAAGCGAACCCGCGGCTGGTAAAAGCGAGTAGTAGGCGCAAGTGGGAGTGACAAGAGCAGTGGATGCCCAGATGTACCAGCAGATGGTAGGGGGTAGCACCAGAACCGGGCGGACAGCATTGCGAGTGGACAACCGAGAGTGTTAATGGGCAGCAGGCGAGTGGCAGAGCGCTGCAACAGCAGCCACTGGCAGCAACAGCTCCAAGGGGTGGCAAAACGTACCAGCAGGTTGTGGAGGGCCGCACTACTACCGAACAATCTGCAGCTGCTGCTCTGTCGAGTGGGACTCAGCGCACTCGCAAAATCCTAATGCACGAGCTTAGCACTCTCCACGACATAGCTCATAAACTTGTTAAACGAAAATTCGAGCAATGAAATTTTCCTGTTTGTCGTTGTGGCTGGTGGCTGATGGTTGTGGTCGGTAGTGCCAGATTGTTCATCATTTTGTGGTGGGGGCCACAGCTGACGGTCGGCACAGTGGACAAGGGCCAACTACAACACAGCAGCATTGACATGCTTAAACCTACTCGCCATTTGTATGCAGTCGCACCAGGAGATTGCTTTGTTTATGTGTAGACGAACGAGCCCTCCAACAAATACCGAAAGTCCTGGCCAATTATCCGACCAGGGAACATGGCACCTCGAACAGCGAGCGGAGATGGGAGGGCGACGAGCCAAAAACACATTCTGCCAGAACAATGCCATCTGTTGTCCAGCTGCCATTCATTGCATTGAAATGATCAAAAAGTCACATTTTCACAGCATACTTGTCGGCTGCCAAGCTTGGGCGCCTGCCTTGCTTCACTTCAAGTGCATTCCTCAACTATTTTGCAGATTATCATGTGGTTAACGATGTAATTTGAGCATGCGATAACCAAACAGGAAATTTTAGAGTCAGTACTACTTGCAAAATAAAATGTAAAGCAAAGTGGGGGGCTTATTTAATTAATACTATGCAACATAAATGTTTAATGATCTGCGTACAATTTATTTTTTGAAATTTATTCAACGTACAGCAAAGATTCTGGAGAAGTAACTAAAAAAAAACTGCAATTCTTTGGAAATTTCACGAGTGTTTCTAAAATATTTCTCTTGCTTAAATAATTAATATTAAACATGTCCATATTTATTACAATATTTTTTAAGTAAATCTGCATTTTAAATTTGCAAATCCCTCTTCAATGCTAGCTTCAGAGGGTATAGACATTGGATAACGCGACAAGCATTTGGTGCTCAACCCAAATTCATAGTTGACCGCAATAAAAATATGCTAACAGCATGCGCAATATATAAATAACTGGCAAACTGACAGCCTAACTTGCGGACAGACATCCAGACAGACAGATGGACGGACAGTTAGCCTGAGTGAATGGCTGGCTGACAGACTGACAGCGAATGAAAGTGACAGTCTATGCACTTGAAGCAATTTGTCTTGCCGCATACGTGACTTTTGCTATTCTCTCATTTTGTACATTTCATTTCTATTTCGTATTTCGTTGTCTCTCGACATCCCTGCACAGACATCCCCCCCTTCCATTATTTTGTCCATTTCTATTCTTCTTTTTGGGTTTTTGTTGTTGGCAAGCGATGTTCGCGCTGTTGTTGTCAACGCGCAAAAATGTTTCACTAGTTGTTTGGCTGCCATTTTATTACATTGCTCATACGCCGCGTGTCAAGGTGCGACTGCGAGGTCAGCACTTTCGCAACGAGCTACAGATTGGTTGCGAGGCATAGAGATGGCTGGTGGGATGGTGAGAAGGGGCGGCAAATCCCAACGTGCGGAAGTCGCGCACTTGGTTGCGCTCTCTGGTCTGGAATGCTGAAGCGATTGCACAATATGACACAACGCTGACACTGATACGGTTAACACGTTAAACATTCGTTGTGACTATTCGTGTTGTTGGTGTTGTTGTTGTTGTTGCTGCACCTGCTGCCTGCTGCTGCTGTTTCCGCTCGTGGGTAACTGTGTATGTCAACTAAATGCTGTCATTTGTCACTCTCATGCTGCTCATTAGGTTATGCAAGCAGCTGTATTCGTACTCGCAGGATGTACACTTAACGAGCGGATTATTAACGATGACTCAATGTCAAGTACAAGTTGGCAAATTGTATTTAAAGTGCTTTAAGCAAACTGCAAGTTGCAGCGCAGTAAATTACTGAAATTACTGCGACTTTGAGAGACCCTACATTTAAAGCGAAAGTAATTATATTTTATATAGAGCTTTCATGATAAAAGTCTTGTCTTCTCTGGGATATAAACAATTAAATATATTTTAGTTTAAAGTTCTGCCTGTCCCTAACACATATCATAGTTTTAACTTACTACACACTTTTTGCAACTAAAGGGTAGCATACTACAAAAAAGAAAGGAGCAAAACAATGGCAGCAAGAAAACGAGTTGAAAAACCACGCAAAGCCCTAAGGTAAACAGTCAAGATACAACCAGACAGAAAGGGCGAGATAAGAACCACACGAAGACACACAGCTACAGCAGTGGTTGGTTGGTTGCCTGCGCCAGTTCTAGATATTGTGGTGCACTTCTCTTAATTCTTGACAAATGCAAGACAAGCCGAGCAAACAAACAAACTGGCAACAAAGTGCAACTGAAGGCGGCAAAAAGGCTGCTAAGCAGAGCAAACTACACCAAAGTACACACACATTCCCACACACACACACACACACACACACACACAAGCAGTCCATGCAATCAAGCAGAATGCGTGTGCTATGTGTGAACGCATTCAAGCAGCTAAAAGAGAACTTTGTTTAGCAGCTGCCTTTTTTTCTCCACTCAAAAGAAGACGATGTTTGAACTATGCCTTTTCTACCAAATCCAATACCTATCTTAGGTATTATCTTAGCAATCCAGTTGCTCAATTGCATCTGCTGTGGCACTGAAAAGTATGCTACACAAATTGAGTGAAATGGATTAGATCGGCAATTGAAGAATTCGATGAATAGGCCTGTTTAGTGAACAGCAACAACGCAATAAACAAATATTTTACAACTGTTTTTATAGTTATCGTAATCAATAAATTAATAAAAAATGCCTTCGTTTTTCCAAAAAAATTGCAATTGTTAGCGTTGTGCTGTAAACGTTGCTCTCCCAATGCTCGACTGTGTTTAAGCTGTCAATTAAATTCTGTTAGGATGATCAACAATTCAAAATAGATTTACAGTAAAATTTTTCGGTTTTATTTCGGCTATCAAAATTTGAGACACAGATGGCGTCCAGCGCCCGTGATAATAAGAAACCCAAGAAAGTAATTACAATCGCATCGAAGGCCGATTTTGATAAGACAATCGCAGAAGCCGGCAATAAGCATATTCTGGTTGAGTTCTTTGCAACATGGTGTGGTCCATGTGCGATTATTGGACCACATCTGGAGCAGATGGCCACCGAGTATGAAGACTGCCTGCTTGTGCTCAAGATCGATGTGGATGAGAACGAGGAGCTCGCCGAGCAGTACGACATCAACAGCATGCCCTCGTTCGTAATCATCAAAGACAAGGTCACACTAGAGCAGTTTGTCGGCAGCAATGCCGAAAAAGTCCAAACGACCTTGCAGAAATTCTGTGGCCGGCCAGAGGATCGGAAACCCGCCGGCCCCAGCGGCAAGACCGACACTAAACCTCCCACGAAAATCATGTCCTTGCTCAAAACCGTTACGCCGCCGATCCTAAAGCAAACGGAAAGTTCTAAGCAAGCGGATAAGAAGTAACTATTCATTAACGCAAGTGGAACAGTTCGAACGCGTTCAGGAGCTGCCATTCACCAGAGAAATGTTCTTGAAACGGCTGCGAAACTCCAACATTCACTCAAAATATCCTGTCTGTATTTGTATATACTGATCTTGAACCCTAAGCCGAAATAAAGAGAATTGTGTAACAAAATGGCTCGGGGACTAGTTTCGTCAAGTTTAATTCTAGACATGAAAAATCGATACAAGAAAATGTTCGTTGTTGATTACCTTAATTGCTAGATAAAAACTGTCTATTTATAAACACACAAATTTTATGCTCAACAATAAATCCATAAATTTGCACCTGCCGATAAATGATATTTCATGATGTTTCTCATTTATTTTATTAAAATTTTCTTGATAAGCCTGCAACTGACTTTCATCAGAAACTTGGTTCGCTTTTATTGCTGTTCAACTCGAAAGCAGCTGTTAAGATGTCATTATCTCTGAGTTCACATATCATAAATGTTGGCTGCTTCCTATTGTGTTGTCTGGGCCATTGTCTGCCCTTGTCATCTGTGCAATTGAATAATTAAGCATATGACAGCATTCAACGTAAACAATGGAAATTGAACGATGTCTTCACAGCTGCGGCACCATTGATGATGCCGATAGAAATGTCTATCAATGGCAATTCCCGAAGAATTCATCATCGTTGCTTTTGGCATTTCGTGGCTTATTGGAAACTTATTTCCTTCATTGGTTTATTGCTTCTGTTCCCTTTTTGTTTTTAGCCTGCATGGTGAAAAATCGAAAAGTTTTACTAACGTCTAATATAAGAAACTGACGCTAGCCAAAGAGGGAAAACTCAGCGCCAAAGTGGGGGACAAACAGGAACAGAATATAAGGGGAAAGAGATAGAGAGAGAGAGAGTGGGGGAGGACTGTTGCTATCGCCTGAGGGGCGATTGTGGAAAGAAGGCAGCGTCATTCCTTCACTTTGTGCCAGAGACATTTGCATTTTTATTAAAATGAGAAATTGCAGCAGTTGTAGTTGACTGAAATGCTCCGTCCTCGGTCTTCAGTCTTCGGTCCTCTGGCTTTCAGTCATGTCTCAGATATTACGTACCAGAGGTCAGAGGTTAAATGGGGGTGATGCCAGCGCACGTTCCGGACGAGAGCTCAATGAAATAATTTGAAAATAAACTGCAGTGAGCTACGAGTTAATGCACCAGAGATCGAAGTACCGGGGAATTGAAATTTCACACAAATGCATTTTCCCGCTGCAATATTTAAAAGCTTTGCAACAGCGAATAATGAGCATTTAAAAAGAAAAGATAAATGTGAGCATAGTTGCTTTATTTGCTTAAAAAAAAATAATAGTGTCATGGTAATATTTTAAATGATGTGTATTCGTTCCTTTTTCTTATGCTTAAAGACGCTTTTTCCAGACCAGTATTTAAGAGATTTTTAACAGCGCATAAGGGGAAACAATTAGAAGTTCTACATATAATAGAAAAATAGTAATGTTTTAAATTATCTGTA
Organism: Drosophila siamana; assembly: GCA_035047445.1. NCBI lineage: Eukaryota > Metazoa > Arthropoda > Insecta > Diptera > Drosophilidae > Drosophila > Drosophila siamana. Next base: position 14,935 of record JAWNPP010000107.1, on the reverse strand, counting down.
TTTTTATAAGTTCGTTTGAAAACTATTTTTAAATGCACCATCTGCTTTATGCTTGAAGGTGTTGCTTCTAAACTAAGCGAGCAATTTGCATAAAAATAGCCAGACTGACGGACAGACAGAAATGAGTTGTTGTGCTGTTCAAGCATATCAATATTGCAGCACGCCACCGCAAATGCGTTACACACTCCTGCCACAACGGCATCGCAGCATCTGTGGCGCGAGTTTAATAAAGAATGCGCTGCATAACCTCACTTTGTTGTTGTGGTGGCGTTGCCACCTCGACGCAAAACACTTTAACTCCGCGTGCTGCTGAAATTGAGTTGAAACTCTTGACGCGCCTTGAGCATACGCTTTTTTATTCGCTGGCAGCTGGCAGCTGCAAGTCGCGGAGTGTGGAGTGGAGGGTGTGTAGCAAGCAAGCAAACGTGGAGAATCTTTGTGCTTTCTGCTTATCCACTTCATATGTTGAGTGTTTATACAGCTACTGCAGCTGCTCGAGTGGGTGTTGGGTGTGTGTGTGGGAAGGGGAAGGGGAAGGGGAAATGGGGAGAAATAATAATGAATTTGCGGCATGCCACACAAACACTTTCAGCACCGACAGTTGCCGACGCCAATGCCAACGCCTCCGCAACAACATGCACCAGATTTTGCCAGAGCTATCAACTAGATGCACACATATAGTCAGCCCACACACGACACACATGCATCAAGCCGGGAGTCCCTTTCTCGCCTGCCTGCCCCACAGCTGCCCGCATCGCCAAATCCGTGCGTGTGGCAGCTAATATGTTGGTTGTCTCGTCTCCCCCTCGGAGTCGCTGAAAAATGCAGTGACATGTACTACAGCTGCCTGGCCTCCAGCTGACGCTCCCTCTTCCACCCATCCCAACCGCCCCAGCTGTGTTGCGGTCTTGGGCCATTGAAACAAATGCGCTGGGCGTGCGTATATCCATCCTAACGGGTTGTGGAGCCGCCAACGCCGTCCCCGTCGTCGTCTGCCGCCGCCGCAGTCGCCGTTGCTGCAGCTTTGATGCGCCGAACAATAGCTATAAAAAGGATTAACTTGCATAACAAAGAACTGAATCTGTGTGTGTGCTGTGTGTGTAGGCGGAGTATGCTCTACGACAGGCAGCTGGCATATAAATTTCCCTGCGCCAACCAAGTGCCAGACATTGGTCCATGGCCTAGCAAATTTATAGTCTCCACAGCCACCACCTCAGACACTTCCCCGTCGCTCACTCGGTCGTTCGAGCCCATTGTTTGTTATCCTCCATCCTGCCTACGTTGGTCGATTGCAATTATTTAAGCCAAGTTCTTTTTACTCAGCACGCAAATCGCCTAAAATTGTGCATAAAATAATTAATATACTGCACGTGGTGCAGGCTTATATAACCCACTGATGGCGCACTGCATCACAATTAGGACAAAATATTATTATGGTGTTTGCTAGAAATTCGCAGATTAGTTGGCTTAATTGATGTTTAAAAAAATCTACTAAATTGCCCGTAAAATACATAGATTTGTTAGCATATGAATTAAAATCTAATGAATGCCTAGTACTACAAAATGAAAATACGTAATTAGATGTTGTGAGTTTGAAGCTCTGCATTATTCAATTTACAAAAACTTTCTCAGGTATTTACAGCACAGCGAAACGCAAAAATATTATTATAATGCAAATCAGTGTCAAAATGCAGGCGCCAAATCCCATATGCAGATATTTGCTTCTTTGCGGCAAGTCAGAAGGTTCTGGGAGGAACACGTACGTTGTGGACGACTCTGAAGGCCATAAGTTGCGACGTGCTCTGATTAACTTTGTTGTTGTCCAATAGTTGGCATCGGATCCCTCGGTATCATCCACGAATTTATACACCTCCGCCACGATTGTTGTGCGGGTCCTGCAGTCGACCACTTGGCACTCCTCAGTGTCGTCAATTCCTGATTCCGTCGTTGATGAATGACTGTAGCTGGACGATGCGACTGATGTCGATTGCTCCCGTATCACAGATATGTAGTACTTTCCATTCTCCAGAATCTTTGCGATTTCCTCGGCGCACGAATCGTTGTCCGACATTTTGCGAAATTTATGATGCACAAGCACAAATACAAAAAACACACCACGCAACAATAAAATGGCTGCCAAGCTGTTTTGCACAAGTACTTTGCTATTTATGCATGAGTAGGAATCGATTTAGCGTATTTGTGATTTCGATAAATCGTTGTAGGCACTACAACAGCTTTCGATTACGATTAATTCATATAGTCAATAGTTTGCAATCCCTAAAACAAGTACTTTGCCTGCTTTGCGTAGCAATAGATTTCATGTATTTGTATTTTCGATAAATTCTTGTCGGCACTACAACAGCTTTCGATTACAATTAATTCATATAGTCAATAGTTTGCCTTCCCTAAGAGATAAGCAAAGGCTTCCTAACTGCACACAAAGTCAACTAGGTAAATAATTATTTTCTCCGTGACGCATTTATATCCTAGGCTTAAAATAAAAATATTTAAACATTTATTTAAGCCTATTTTTATACTACATCTTTTGAAGTACCGATTGAATTAACATTTTCGGCGTGTTCCGCTGTTGCTCGTTCATGTTTGCTGCTCCACATTTGACTGCTCGTCGTTGCTGCTGCACTGACTCAGATCGCTGACGCTGTTGCCACGCCGTGGCACCATCGCCCACGGTGGCAGTGTCTCATCGTCCTCCGACTCCGATTCGCTGGCCATATATATCAGTCCGTACTGAGGATCCATCAGAGCGGGCACCGAAGGCGATGTGTCGGGCTGCCCGCCACGCAGTCGACGAACCGACGATGCTCCCGACCTTCGCGAGTTGCGCGTTGTTGTTCTCCTCGCCAGCGGGCAACGCGTATGTCCCAGGACACGTGTGTGATACTCACGCCAAGTGGCGGGTCGACGACGTCTCAGATCGATGGAGGCCTGCACTGGCCGCAGATCCAGACCGGAGTCATTTGCCTGAGTGGGAATTGGCTCGGTCTCGTCCGAATCGTAATCCTCATAGTCCATGTCGTCCCTGGACGACGTGTTGAACTCACTGAGGATGGAGGCGTCGTCGCCACGCTCCGCTTCCGTCTCATCGAAGCCCATCACCATTTCCCGCGGGCGATTTATATGCGAATTAACTAATGCAGTGAGCACATCATAGTGTGGCGACCTCTCCTGAGGCACATCACCAATATCCGACCAACTGTCGTCAGACATTGTACGAGTATATTTATTTTGTTGAGAACTTTCTTCACAGATTGTGTACAAAAAATGAAATAGGCCGATTTTATTTCCAACACTGAACTAATGATTTGATGTTTTGAGCATTTGACCGCCTGACTCTCGACTCTTTGGGCTTTGGTTGCTGAGGCAAACGTTGTTACAATTGTTGTCGAAATATATTTCTGAATAAAAGTACGCATCGCAACAATTGCCATGAATTTGTATACGTATATATGAATCTTAATTTTGCTATATCTTATTCCAATTTTTGTTTGTCTATATAATACAAAATGTTTGGATACACACAACTTTGCTTCAAAAGCGCAATCGATAACTGCAATTTCTCGAACGTACCAATTTCATATAGCTATCGATATGTTTTGTAATCGAGTTTTAATCATTTTTTTTAGTGACTAAAAATTATTGACGTGTGTATTGAATTTGTATTTAATCATTTATTTTCAGTTTATGTTTCTAAATGTCAGCATTTGATTCAACAAACACAATAGTTACTCGATAGTGAGCGATAGTTAGACTCCCATCACTATTTGTTCATTCGTAAAATTGTGCTACAGTTGGAAAGATTCCCAGTCGCGTTTTCTACTTTTTCGGCGTGCTGTATTATTTCGAATACTCGTTGAATTTTACAACTTTTACGATTACAACATGAAAAATCAAATGGCAAACGCTGGATTAGCAACAGTCACGCTTGGGCACACTCCCAAACATTTGTTGGGACACAGTGAGACTTGTGTTGGGCTGTCAGAGTGGCAATAACAAAGCGATTTATCAGCTGCAAAATTTAAAATTTCCTCTTCACAAAACGACAAATCGCTCTTCGCTCTGAAACTCATTAATATTTAATGAATTTGAGGCGAATAACAGCTGCGCCTCCTAGACGCTCGCCGTAAGATGAAATAGCCAGCTAAGAGACCGCAAAGTAAAGCATCTTGGTTATTTTCGGAGCCTCAGGATGGCCCCATCTTTGGGATTCTAATGGCCGTCGTCGTCATTGTCGTCGTGTCTGGTCAATTTTAAGAGCTCTTGATTGATAGTCGGTCATTACAACTGGAAATTTTAACCAAACCTAAGCAGGAATTTGCCATTTAAATGTGAATTACTTAAGAATTCAGCAAATGATAGAACGTTGGCAAATTTCATTCACTTCGAAATTGCAAGCCTTAAATTAAAAGCAACACAGCAAACAAAGCACAGATAATGAGGTATACAAGTATAATTTTAAACGGATCAGTTGATACAGCAGTTAATATAGCTTATTCGATTTGGTTTCAAAGCTCGAATGTTAAATTCACTACGAAGTCATCATTTTTAAATAATGTGTATTCAGTTAGTGACTTTTCTGACACAACAATTTCTTGAATACAAAAAGCATTTGGTTGTATTTCTAAGCTGTTATTCGTTAGATCCTTGCGTGCATTGAATGTAATGTTAATCTAATTGAACATACCAGCAGTAACCCAATATTCGATACAAGGCGCATCATTATTATAATAACTATTGTTTGCTCGGCAAAGGTACATTGTTTTGCTCTTTCGCAGTATTTTAAATAACCATTACCCATCCCCCGGCGTCAGCGTTGACACATATTTTCAACCACATTAGCACAAAGGGCACGCCACATTTATCACATTTATTATTATTTTTTTTTTGTTAGGTTTCATTCGTATTTGGGGCAACGATTTACTCTCTTTTTATCTTGTTCCGCAACGCAATTCTTACCTACTTTTCTCTGTTTGTGTAAGACTTAAATGTGTGCGCTCTCTGTTTGTGTCTTCTCAGTTTTTTTTTACTTTTTTTTTGGGTAGCTTGTGGAGAAGTTGCTTTGGCAACGTAAACGTATACGCAATTTCAATTTCTTTGGTATTTTATATTTGTTATTTATTTTTACTTTGGGCCTGGAACCCGCCCAGAGCTTGGGACCATTGTCTACCGCAGTCGCTTACCGCTGACAATTGAAAACCGCAGGCGGGCGGTGGGGAGGGGGGTTTGGATAGAAGGGCGAGCGGGCCAAATACGTTTGTAGCGGTAACATTTGCTGCCGTACAACGCGGCGTATGAGTAACGAGTTATGTGCAATGCGACGAACCAAACAAACAGCAAGCCAAACGCACTCGTGTGTGGCAGCCTCTGCTTGTGTTTGGGTGTGTGTGTAGGTTATCCAGGGCTTCGTCTTCATCTTAGTTTAGTCCCCCATTTAACCACAAATTTGTTTTCTACGCATTTGTTTATTTGTTGTTTAAATTGCTTAATTTGCATTCAATGACAAGCGTCAGGCAATTCCTCTGTCTCGACTGCACAAAATGAGATAGCACAAATGTGCGATAGCGACAACGTGTGCATTTGTGTGTGTGTGTATGTGTGTTTGTCGAGGGTAAACTGGGAGATCTGAACGGTTTCGCTTGTGTGGACAAGGATTAGGCTAAACGCAACGTAAAAGACAAACAATAAAACCAAAATATACGTTTGCGAACATACATTTATAAGGCAAATAACAAAGCGCTCTCGTAAACTGTATTCGAATAAACTGAAACTAAAATAATTGTACTTCACATAAAATAATAATAAAAGCATAAAACAATGCGTTTGCCGACTTGCTGCGAAAAGTGCATTTTTAAAACACACGGACTCAACTCAACTGCTCTCAACGTAACGCAACTCAATTCATACCGAAATCCACATAAATCCTTGCATCAGCTGGTGTTAAAGCAAATTCGCATACGATTCGCAGCATAAAAAACATTTAAAAAACAATTAAAACTAAATAATTGTAGTGAAAACTAACAAATTCAAATAAAAACTGACTGAAAGAATGTGTGATAAATCAAATTAAAAAAAATACCAGTAAACTTGACGCGCACGGTTTAAAAAAGCATATGAATCCAAAGCCCATAAATAACTCTAAATGTATGCAAAATAAATGGCAAGATGAAAAACAAATTAGAAATTTAAATAAAATAAAATCGCTAGATTTTTAATTTACAAATGTTTGCTTTTTAATCTAGTTACAATTGTTCAATTTATGCACTCGTAAGGCACACAAAATAATTCAACTAAACGCATAAAAAATGTCTGGCAATGATGTTTCTGTGACTGAAACAGCACAAAGCGATCAGGTATGTACAAAAAGACAAAAGAGTTTGGAGTTGTAACGAATTCCTTGGCTTACATTTATGTGCAAGAGTTGAGAATAGAGAATTTGAAATTTAACTCTTAAACGTACTTTGCATTTGCACAAAAAGAAATAGCGAATGTCAAGTTCGGAATAAAGCTGTTCTCCATATTCTGTTCACTTTTCTTCCAATTTTAAACTGAAGCAAAAGTCGAATATTAATCAAGGCCTTTTTCTAACTCGACATAATTTCAATATTCCTGTAAATGCAAATGGCGAATTGTATTCCAAAATCTCATCTTGCGAAATAAAGGTAAAAAAGGAATTCAGAACGACCCCATAAAACAGCGAAAAATAAAAACACTTGACAGAGTACCTTACATTATTTCAATTTATGCTAAATTTGCCGCATGAATTTTGGCCTCTATATTAGTTAAGCCCCAAACATTTACTGAACTTCTGTTTACCCACTGGCATGACATTTGGCTATGATTTTCATTTTTGCCCCAGCATTTACCAGGTAGAAATCCCTCAAATTGAGTTTGAAATGTTTTTTTTTTCGGCTGTATTTTAATTTCGAAACATTTGCCACGCATAATTTATGGGCGAAATTTGAAAGCTGATTGTGTGTTAGCCTTAAAACATGGAAATATTTATGCATTGTAGTTTTGAGCTGTGTTTTCATTGCCTAGTTTTATACGTAGAATACACAAACAAACAAAAAAAAACACAAACACACAAAACACACACACACAATTGGTACGTGTGATTTTGGCATGTGTGTTTTAAAAGATTATTTATTATGTTGGCGCATTTGAATTTGTGTTTTTGGTTATGCATGAGAAAAGGGCCCTGGCCACGGGTATGAGAAATGAAGCCAGAAATGACTGCAGGCGAGAGTAAATAAAAAGCATTGCATACTTTTTGGGGGCCGCCCAGCTTGTGAATATTTATGGAATTTTTGCTGACTTTGGCTAAAGTTCATCTCTATTTTTAGCGGGTTAGGCACAAGCCATGACTAAGCCAATTAAGAGTTGCACAAATTAATAAATTATAATCCGTTCAAGTTGTGGTATATGACATTGAGTTCGCAACTCAATAAACGCTGCGACTTGATTGTGATGCATTGATCAAGCACTAATCAAATAAGCGCACTCACAAACCGAGCACCCCGCAGCAAGTATATTCAGTTGATGGCAAATTGCTTGGTATTTACATATCATTTGTACTCGAGCCCAGATACGAGTGCCAAAAGTGGAAAGTGCTCTCCAATCTCCCCAATCGTTCCGTCCTGCCTCCTTGACTCTTTGGCGGCCCTTGATGACGGTGAAAGTAAAAGCTTTGCTCATTACGACGCCGTGGATGCTGCACATGACACAGTTAGCACCGGAGGACAGCAGAGACCAAGAGACCGAGAGAGATAGAGACAGAGTTTCCTGGTGTGCTGCCAACTGGGCTAACGATTTTTGTGGGTCCTTTTGTTGCTGGGATCCCCAGCATTTTGGAGCGACCGTTATTTGATCATCATTAGCGATACGTATCGGTCCGAGGTCTCTGAGCCTTGTAGCTCTTTAGCTTTGTAGGTTGCCAGCATGTGAGACTGTCTGTCTGACTATCTCTTTCTATCTCTGTGTGGTTGTGTGTATGTGTGTGTGTGAGTGTGGGCCACTGCTGATGATGACGTCGTCAACTCGTTTTGCGAGTCCTTTCTGTGGTTTTGCTGGTCGCTTTGCTTGGCTACCCGCCTTGTCCTGCCCTCCTCTGCCTTCTGCACTGCACGAAACTTGCAACAAAAGTTTCGACGCTCTTTTGTGTTGTGCTTGACTTACTTCGTTTTTGGCTCTGGCTCTTTGATTAAGCGAGAATTGGGCGCGACGGCGGCGGCAACGGCAACGACGACGGCGTCAGCGGGGAATAGCAGCGTCCACAGTGTAATTAAATAATTGCGGTGAGCTGGCCACCAAATCGAGCTAATGCATTTTTGGCTCAAATCTCACTTGGCTTTGGTTGTTACGACTTTCCTTTGGCGCGCCCTGTTTGCGTTTTGTTTCCTTTATTTGGCCATGTGGAAATTGCATTTCATAACTTTGTTGGTTTTGTATGCACACGCTGCGGGGCCAGCTGAGAAATTTGCTCTGTTGCGGCCTCGTTACTGTTGCAATTCAATTCGCTTTAATAATCAACTTTAGCTGCACTTTATTTTATAACTTTCAATTATCGTTGCGCTCGTCTCAATTATCGATAAAAATGTTAAGCTGCTGAACTAGTTCAGCGAACTATTAGCAAACGTTTATCGATAACCGGCAATCGAGCTTAATTGCACTTTCTTATGCACTTAATTTTAAGTTTTTGTAGTTTTTGCTTGTTGCTCTCAGTTTGCTGCTTGTGAATTTGTGTTGCGTCTGTTTTACGTTTTATCCTCAAACGACACGCACACTCACACTCACACACACACACCGCACACGCACACGCATACAGTGAGCAAACACGAACACTTTAGCAAAGATTTAACAGGCGCACTTGCTGTCAACAAACAATTCTTTTTATGGCCACTCTTCTCCCTCCCCGAGCCGCTTCGATGCGCAGTATATTCCCGCCAGTGGGACCACAGCGTTTCATCAATATTATCGCTACCACAACCACAAGCAGCCGCCACAACACCAACAACAGCAACAACAACAACAGCGCAGCAGCAGCAACAAAGCTGCATGCGACATATACCACAACAGCAGCAGCAGCAACGACAGCTGCAATGGGAACAGCAGCAGCAGCAGCAACAACAACTGGCCAACAGCTCAAGCGAGTTTGATGAGTTCCACTGGCCGAGCAAGCAGCTGCAGCTGCAACAGCAAGGCAGCGGCAAAATCTATATAACACCCGCAGACATTCCGCCGCCACCTCAACCGCCGCACGGCAGCGGCGGCAACAGCAACAGTCACAGCCATCACAATGGCAACAAAAGCAGACACCACCACCACCAGCAACAGCAGCATCAACATCAACCACATCCCCATCCCCATCCACATCCAGCTGCCACATTGACGACAACGCATCGCACACCGCCACATCGTTGCAAATGCGAGAATCCCATTGAGCTGCTGGACTATGACTACGAGGATGCGGCAGCCACGCCAACGGCGGCAACAACATCCGCCTCCGCACTGCACTCGCATAGACACCAGCACCCGCCCTATTACTACAAGGCGCCACCAGCAGCAGCAGCGCCAACTTAACGGCCAGCTATCAACTGAGACGCCACAGTGCCAAGCTGCACGAGTCGATGCTCGGCGGCGTCGGTGGCAGCAGCCTCGACGATGATGATTTGCACAGCGCCGGCGGCTTTGGCGGTGGCGCTGGCATCAAGCGGTTTAAGGTAAGCGTGCGACCCGACTGACGAACTCAACTGACGTCCACACCCCGAGTGAGTGAACACTCCTAGTTCCTTGTAGTGTGCTCGTATTTGGACAGATTGCTGGTCTTCAATTAAAATTGATTTGCCCCCTAGGGGCAAGTGTGGCAAGTGCGACACTTACTTGGCACTTACTCCTACCACTCATCCGACTGCTGTTAATGAGCCACTAATTGCACATGCTGATGACCTGTCAAGTTGGTGGCTCAAGTGAAGTCAATGCAACTGGACAACGCTGTCGTGTGGTGCTTAATGACAATTCCCACTGATGTGTGAATGGACGTGTGTGTGTCTGTGTTTGGGGGTGTGTGGCATGCAACAAGTGAGCACAGATAGCTGCTCGAATAATTATTTAAACAGTGCACAATACAGCAGGTAAAATTAATAACTGGATTTCATAGCCTTAGGAGAGATAAAAACAGCTATTAATGTGCGACAATAAAAGTAATTGAACTACACAATTATTTTAAATTGCAATTACAGCTAAAACACACAATGAATAAAATATTGGGGAAAAAGAAATTACAATGAAAAAAATCATTAGTGGAAATAAACACAATTTAACATTTTTTACTCATTAAAACACAAGCTAAATGCTTAAAAAAAGTAAACTTTAAAGAAAGGACAAATATTCAACTCTATGCTAAATTGCAACTACAATAACTAATTTAAATGCGGACAAAAAAAAAGAAAAAAACAAAAAGAAAATAGTGAATACAAAAAAGGTACGAGACACAGCCGAAATTTGTATTTAAACTAGATTTTCAAGGTAAATATGTGCATATTATTTCGTGCTATCATATTTGCAGAACCAAAAAACAAGTTAGCTCTCATGTTTGCAGACAGCTTGATCTCTAGTTGAATTTTGTGTGATTATTCATACAACTTCTTGCGACAATTCCAAAAGCCAATTTATTGCCAATCAAATAACCACTTTAATAAACAAACAAGTTGCAGTTTTTCAAAAGATTTTTATTAGCTTAAAGTTCATTGGCTTGTGGTACTTTTATATTCTTTACATGTGAATCTGATTTCGATTTAAAAATATTTTTTAAATGCAGGAAAAGAAAAATTCGAACAAATCATTTGCATGCGAAGTCAGGCTTTTTGGAAGAAATTTACTGAATTTAAATATTCATCAAACTGCAGTATAATATAAAATATCCATTATATATATATGTATTAAAAATTAAATTAAGTCATAAAACAGTTGAGTAAAGTCAAATACTTCCGATGTTATGAAAGATTTTGTGAGCACAAAGCAAATAAAGTTTCTCAGCTAAAGTTTATGCATCTTAAGTAAACGGAAGAGAAGTGATGAATTTTTACAACTAGAAAATGTCACAAAAAGTCATTACAAAAAAGTTATCTTACAACAGTTTAGAGATTGTTCTTTACAGCTTGTAGGGCCACAGAAAACTAATCCCTTAAGAAGTGTTTAACTCTTCTGCTGAGAATGTAATTGTATTTTGTTTAACCACATAATGTGAGCACACAATTTATGGAGATAATTTGTCTAATTCGTTTAGCCGAAAATGTGTTCACAATTAGTGTAATTGTATTAAAAAAGCCAAAAGCAAGAACAACAACAACAGTCGAAGGAGAACGAAAGCAACAACAGCAACAATAAGAATGGTAACGACAAAAAGCGAGCAAGGACAAAAAGCGGCACGCCCAGGACAACAACTAATTAACTTTGCCAGTTTAATGAAAAACTAAACGACAAATGACAGGCCAAGAGCGCCCCAAGGAGAAGCCATTCACCATCCAACAGGGTGAGCGGCACCAAAAAATAAAATAGAAACGAGGCAGGAAGGCAGACGACGAGGCTCATTCATTTTTTAGCACTGGCAGGACATCGAATGAGAAGGGGAAAAGGGGCGCTAAGGACCACCCCGACCGCCTGGGGCAGCAACAACAACGATTTCAGTGGCAGCAAACACTAAACAAGTATACGACATGTGGCGCAACATGGATATATAAATTTCATTCAACTTGTTTGCTGCCTGCCTTCTCACCCAACTAATTGCCGGAAGTTCAAGTGCACAACAAGCAACAACAGCAGCAGCAAAAGCACAGCTTCTAGCTGAAACCCCAACGTGGCGAGTCGATTTCAATTGGTTTTACCCCCTTTTTCTGCTTATGCTTCCTCCTAGCTCGCCTCGATTTGTGCCGTGGGGATTTGAATGCTCTCCTAAAAGCATTCGGTTTCATATTTATTTAATGAATTCGTTTGAGCTTCTCTGGCGCCACTAATTGCGCCATATTGTGCACAAATCCCCAAACAATCCCAGACCAAACAAAAGTCATGCATTGGCAAGCCGCATAGGAAACTAGTCGGGCGATTTTTCAATTTGTGCACCATCAAAAACAATTGAAGTGAACGAATCGCACACAAAGTCGACTTGGGTGATACTCTAACAGCAATGCCGATTAATTGTTAATTTGCTCTGCTGTTAGAGTATCAAAAATGACTTGAAACTCTAGAAAAAATAATAGAATTGACTAATAAAACAAATATTCAAAATACAATCATGAGAAATAAAGAAGTTACATTTTTTAATTGGAATTTTGTCTGGAAATCATGATGTGCTCCTCAAACATTAATTCTCTGCGTATTAAGTAATATTATATATATTTCATACTTCATACTTTCATATTATATATATATACTTTATACAAACTAAAAATCTTACTTATTGGCAAATTAAATCATGGAACTCTAATATAAATACCCATCAAGTAAATAAGCTCAAAGTCTCCCGCATACCTCGCAGACTCGACTTTAGCTTCGTAGTTAGGGTATCAGAATAGTAACTAAACGAGAGAAAACCATTTCAATTTGATCTGCATTTATGAAATGCTGCGCTGACCCCGAAACCCCACAAAAAAAAGGCAGAAGAGAAAAAAATACAGAAATACAGAAACAAAAGGAGAGCGAAATCATTGCAATACGTATCGAGGGACCAGAGGGAACATATTTTATGTCTGCGCTAGCCGTAAAATCGTACAAGTTGTAACTAACGTGTCTTTGTACTTGTAGCCAGTTGCAAGTTGCCACCAAGGTGCCATATATTTTGGCTTTGCCACAAAACAACAAATCATTGGGGACACTCGAACACACGTGTCGAAGGCGTGGGCGTAGACGACGTGGTTGTGAACTTTGCGTGTGAGAAGTCTTGTTTTCGATTTCATTCTGCATATTTTAATGGCAAATATGTGCGTAATGTTGGCCAAAAGCCACCAGAATCGTTGTGCAGTCGCAGTTAAGGCCAACGTTCATGCCAAGTAGCACAATGTTTTTACCATTAAAGCTGCTAAATGCAGTTGAAATGGCTATTAACCGGTTTTATAAGCTGCAAAATACTGTTAGTCGTGTCTCTCAGAGAATTCTAAACCACAAGAATTCCCAGCCAAGGGCATAATCTTAATAATGACAGTGTGCATAAGAGAAACTTTAAAATACCCTAATAGACATAAGTTGGTATAAATTTTTTATTACATCAAGAGCATTTAAAACTTCTGCCTTTAAGTGAATATAGATAAACTATATTTTGGACAGATAATAGAATATTTGTAGAAGTAGCATTTTAGATAATTGCTGCTTAATTAATAATTAAGATGTAAACATTTAGATGTCAGATATACAATAATTGTGTCCGATTTAACATGCAAATGATTAACAAAATGTCTATGCCAAATAAATCAAGACAGCTTCCAGAAATGGATTCAAGCCAGATAAACACGCGGATACGATGCGCCGTCGTCCTAATCAATAATGTATCATGGAATCCGCCACGCCTCAACGAGATTATAAAAAAATACCCAGAGCAAGTGAATAAAATAATAAATGGCTGAGACCCGACTCGAAATCTCAATATAAAAGTCGTCTAACCTTGAAGTTCGCACACAGACAAAAAAAAACTCCGACGCACAATTGTCAACAAATTGTCAAGCTGTCGCCGACTTCACAACTAAAACCTATTGACACAAAAAAAAAGACGAAAATACAAACAAATAACATTGTTTTTAGGGCATTGCGCGAAACAAACGAGTATCGACAGCTCTATTAAATAATTTGTAGTTGTGAGTGGTGTGCAATGCAATCAAGTGAAAAATCAAAATGACCAATAAAAAATACTTACATAAAGAGCAATTTCTTAGTGTTTTTGCTACCTGGTGAATGTTTAATGTGCTTACGTCATGCCACAACTCTCGTTACCCGTAACGTTTCCTCTGGCTTCCCGCGCTTGTGGAGTGCATCATCACCCAACATCGTAAAACCAGTTCCAAGACAACTTCGGACTGTAACGCGTGTATATATATAGAAAACTACTTTCGTTTTCAGTTAGCGTCGTGCCTTTTTGATTTTGGGCTCACTTTCTGCCATCGCCCTCCCTTCCTCCCCAGCGTCTGCCTCGTCACTACGAGTATAGTGAAAAAGAAAAAGTTATTGGGCATGCGCAGCGTCGCTTCCAATTCCAATAAATCGCATTTCTATTTCTCGCATACTGCGACTCTCTGCTCCGTGCTACGTGCTTGGGATTGCTGAACATAAACGCTAAACGCTGCGCAATTGGCCAAAAACCCGCAGCCAACTCACAATTTGTTTACTAAGAGCTCAGTTTCGTCAGGTTTAGAAGGTGCACAGCCTGCGTTCGCAACTCGTCGCAATTTTTCATACATTATGTCACGAATTATTGTTGGCCATAAACAGCGTGTTACAAACAGGAAGAGTTAGCGAGAAACGCATTTCGAGACGCATCAAGCCAAATGTGGTTTGCAATCTTCACTGTCTTGTAATATTTTGGCATATTCCTAACAAAGTAATTACTAGCCAATTTTTTTCTGAGTTTTTCATTACGGAAAAAAGTCTGATATAACACGATGAGCTTGGAAACTTGTTAAAAATCACTAATACATAATTGGATTTATATAAAATAAATATCTAATAATACAAGTTTGGAAATTTGCTCGAAAAAATATTAGATTTTTTATTTTGTACACCCCCCAATAGTAATAAAACTTGCTGATACATATTAATAAAAACACAAGAACTTTTAATTATAAAATAAAAATTATTTCGTGCTTAAAAAATGTTCCAGAATTTCGTAGTATTAAATAATTCTCTTGTTGATTATATATAATATTGCTAAAAAGTG
>JAWNPP010000106.1:0-14882 GCA_035047445.1 Drosophila siamana | reverse complement strand
ATTATAAATATAATGCACCAGAGAGGTGTGTTGTATGGATATACATGTTAGTGTATTACCATACAATATATCCAACTATACCAAAAATGTATGTTCCATGTGTGAACATAGAGTAAAATGTCAGATTTGAGAAGTCGTGTCACAAAACCTATATAGGGGTGCGGGCGGCTCTCAAGGCAAGTTATATGAGAAAAATTTCACATGTGAAATTCATATAACAAACATATTGCCTTGCAAGTATATGTCATATATTATATAAATATGAGACAAATACTTGAGTTTAATGGTGTATTATAAATATAATGCACCAAAGAGGTGTGTTGTATGGATATACATGTTAGTGTATTACCATACAATATATCCAACTATACCAAAAATGTATGTTCCATGTGTGAACATAGAGTAAAATGTCAGATTTGAGAAGTCGTTTCACAAAACCTATATAGGGGTGCGGGCGGCTCTCAAGGCAAGTTATATGAGAAAAATTTCACATGTGAAATTCATATAACAAACATATTGCCTTGCAAGTATATGTCATATATTATATAAATATGAGACAAATACTTGAGTTTAATGGTGTATTATAAATATAATGCACCAGAGAGGTGTGTTGTATGGATATACATGTTAGTGTATTACCATACAATATATCCAACTATACCAAAAATGTATGTTCCATGTGTGAACATAGAGTAAAATGTCAGATTTGAGAAGTCGTGTCACAAAACCTATATAGGGGTGCGGGCGGCTCTCAAGGCAAGTTATATGAGAAAAATTTCACATGTGAAATTCATATAACAAACATATTGCCTTGCAAGTATATGTCATATATTATATAAATATGAGACAAATACTTGAGTTTAATGGTGTATTATAAATATAATGCACCAGAGAGGTGTGTTGTATGGATATACATGTTAGTGTATTACCATACAATATATCCAACTATACCAAAAATGTATGTTCCATGTGTGAACATAGAGTAAAATGTCAGATTTGAGAAGTCGTGTCACAAAACCTATATAGGGGTGCGGGCGGCTCTCAAGGCAAGTTATATGAGAAAAATTTCACATGTGAAATTCATATAACAAACATATTGCCTTGCAAGTATATGTCATATATTATATAAATATGAGACAAATACTTGAGTTTAATGGTGTATTATAAATATAATGCACCAGAGAGGTGTGTTGTATGGATATACATGTTAGTGTATTACCATACAATATATCCAACTATACCAAAAATGTATGTTCCATGTGTGAACATAGAGTAAAATGTCAGATTTGAGAAGTCGTGTCACAAAACCTATATAGGGGTGCGGGCGGCCCTCAAGGCAAGTTATATGAGAAAAATTTCACATGTGAAATTCATATAACAAACATATTGCCTTGCAAGTATATGTCATATATTATATAAATATGAGACAAATACTTGAGTTTAATGGTGTATTATAAATATAATGCACCAGAGAGGTGTGTTGTATGGATATACATGTTAGTGTATTACCATACAATATATCCAACTATACCAAAAATGTATGTTCCATGTGTGAACATAGAGTAAAATGTCAGATTTGAGAAGTCGTGTCACAAAACCTATATAGGGGTGCGGGCGGCCCTCAAGGCAAGTTATATGAGAAAAATTTCACATGTGAAATTCATATAACAAACATATTGCCTTGCAAGTATATGTCATATATTATATAAATATGAGACAAATACTTGAGTTTAATGGTGTATTATAAATATAATGCACCAGAGAGGTGTGTTGTATGGATATACATGTTAGTGTATTACCATACAATATATCCAACTATACCAAAAATGTATGTTCCATGTGTGAACATAGAGTAAAATGTCAGATTTGAGAAGTCGTGTCACAAAACCTATATAGGGGTGCGGGCGGCTCTCAAGGCAAGTTATATGAGAAAAATTTCACATGTGAAATTCATATAACAAACATATTGCCTTGCAAGTATATGTCATATATTATATAAATATGAGACAAATACTTGAGTTTAATGGTGTATTATAAATATAATGCACCAGAGAGGTGTGTTGTATGGATATACATGTTAGTGTATTACCATACAATATATCCAACTATACCAAAAATGTATGTTCCATGTGTGAACATAGAGTAAAATGTCAGATTTGAGAAGTCGTGTCACAAAACCTATATAGGGGTGCGGGCGGCTCTCAAGGCAAGTTATATGAGAAAAATTTCACATGTGAAATTCATATAACAAACATATTGCCTTGCAAGTATATGTCATATATTATATAAATATGAGACAAATACTTGAGTTTAATGGTGTATTATAAATATAATGCACCAGAGAGGTGTGTTGTATGGATATACATGTTAGTGTATTACCATACAATATATCCAACTATACCAAAAATGTATGTTCCATGTGTGAACATAGAGTAAAATGTCAGATTTGAGAAGTCGTGTCACAAAACCTATATAGGGGTGCGGGCGGCCCTCAAGGCAAGTTATATGAGAAAAATTTCACATGTGAAATTCATATAACAAACATATTGCCTTGCAAGTATATGTCATATATTATATAAATATGAGACAAATACTTGAGTTTAATGGTGTATTATAAATATAATGCACCAAAGAGGTGTGTTGTATGGATATACATGTTAGTGTATTACCATACAATATATCCAACTATACCAAAAATGTATGTTCCATGTGTGAACATAGAGTAAAATGTCAGATTTGAGAAGTCGTGTCACAAAACCTATATAGGGGTGCGGGCGGCCCTCAAGGCAAGTTATATGAGAAAAATTTCACATGTGAAATTCATATAACAAACATATTGCCTTGCAAGTATATGTCATATATTATATAAATATGAGACAAATACTTGAGTTTAATGGTGTATTATAAATATAATGCACCAGAGAGGTGTGTTGTATGGATATACATGTTAGTGTATTACCATACAATATATCCAACTATACCAAAAATGTATGTTCCATGTGTGAACATAGAGTAAAATGTCAGATTTGAGAAGTCGTGTCACAAAACCTATATAGGGGTGCGGGCGGCCCTCAAGGCAAGTTATATGAGAAAAATTTCACATGTGAAATTCATATAACAAACATATTGCCTTGCAAGTATATGTCATATATTATATAAATATGAGACAAATACTTGAGTTTAATGGTGTATTATAAATATAATGCACCAGAGAGGTGTGTTGTATGGATATACATGTTAGTGTATTACCATACAATATATCCAACTATACCAAAAATGTATGTTCCATGTGTGAACATAGAGTAAAATGTCAGATTTGAGATGTGTCACAAAACCTATATAGGGGTGCGGGCGGCTCTCAAGGCAAGTTATATGAGAAAAATTTCACATGTGAAATTCATATAACAAACATATTGCCTTGCAAGTATATGTCATATATTATATAAATATGAGACAAATACTTGAGTTTAATGGTGTATTATAAATATAATGCACCAAAGAGGTGTGTTGTATGGATATACATGTTAGTGTATTACCATACAATATATCCAACTATACCAAAAATGTATGTTCCATGTGTGAACATAGAGTAAAATGTCAGATTTGAGAAGTCGTGTCACAAAACCTATATAGGGGTGCGGGCGGCTCTCAAGGCAAGTTATATGAGAAAAATTTCACATGTGAAATTCATATAACAAACATATTGCCTTGCAAGTATATGTCATATATTATATAAATATGAGACAAATACTTGAGTTTAATGGTGTATTATAAATATAATGCACCAGAGAGGTGTGTTGTATGGATATACATGTTAGTGTATTACCATACAATATATCCAACTATACCAAAAATGTATGTTCCATGTGTGAACATAGAGTAAAATGTCAGATTTGAGAAGTCGTGTCACAAAACCTATATAGGGTTGCGGGCGGCTCTCAAGGCAAGTTATATGAGAAAAATTTCACATGTGAAATTCATATAACAAACATATTGCCTTGCAAGTATATGTCATATATTATATAAATATGAGACAAATACTTGAGTTTAATGGTGTATTATAAATATAATGCACCAGAGAGGTGTGTTGTATGGATATACATGTTAGTGTATTACCATACAATATATCCAACTATACCAAAAATGTATGTTCCATGTGTGAACATAGAGTAAAATGTCAGATTTGAGAAGTCGTTTCACAAAACCTATATAGGGGTGCGGGCGGCCCTCAAGGCAAGTTATATGAGAAAAATTTCACATGTGAAATTCATATAACAAACATATTGCCTTGCAAGTATATGTCATATATTATATAAATATGAGACAAATACTTGAGTTTAATGGTGTATTATAAATATAATGCACCAGAGAGGTGTGTTGTATGGATATACATGTTAGTGTATTACCATACAATATATCCAACTATACCAAAAATGTATGTTCCATGTGTGAACATAGAGTAAAATGTCAGATTTGAGAAGTCGTGTCACAAAACCTATATAGGGGTGCGGGCGGCTCTCAAGGCAAGTTATATGAGAAAAATTTCACATGTGAAATTCATATAACAAACATATTGCCTTGCAAGTATATGTCATATATTATATAAATATGAGACAAATACTTGAGTTTAATGGTGTATTATAAATATAATGCACCAGACAGGTGTGTTGTATGGATATACATGTTAGTGTATTACCATACAATATATCCAACTATACCAAAAATGTATGTTCCATGTGTGAACATAGAGTAAAATG
The DNA here is from genome assembly GCA_035047445.1 of Drosophila siamana. NCBI lineage: Eukaryota > Metazoa > Arthropoda > Insecta > Diptera > Drosophilidae > Drosophila > Drosophila siamana. Next base: position 10,125 of record JAWNPP010000106.1, on the reverse strand, counting down.
TCAGATTTGAGAAGTCGTGTCACAAAACCTATATAGGGGTGCGGGCGGCCCTCAAGGCAAGTTATATGAGAAAAATTTCACATGTGAAATTCATATAACAAACATATTGCCTTGCAAGTATATGTCATATATTATATAAATATGAGACAAATACTTGAGTTTAATGGTGTATTATAAATATAATGCACCAGAGAGTGTGTTGTTTGGATATACATGTTAGTGTATTACCATACAATATATCCAACTATACCAAAAATGTATGTTCCATGTGTGAACATAGAGTAAAATGTAAGATTTGAGATGTGTCACAAAACCTATATAGGGGTGCGGGCGGCTATCAAGACAAGTTATATGAGAAAAATTTCACATGTGAAATTCATTTAACAAACATATTGCCTTGCAAGTATATGTCATATATTATATAAATATGAGACAAATACTTGAGTTTAATGGTGTATTATAAATATAATGCACCAGAGAGGTGTGTTGTATGGATATACATGTTAGTGTATTACCATACAATATATCCAACTATACCAAAAATGTATGTTCCATGTGTGAACATAGAGTAAAATGTCAGATTTGAGAAGTCGTGTCACAAAACCTATATAGGGGTGCGGGCGGCCCTCAAGGCAAGTTATATGAGAAAAATTTCACATGTGAAATTCATATAACAAACATATTGCCTTGCAAGTATATGTCATATATTATATAAATATGACACAAATACTTGAGTTTAATGGTGTATTATAAATATAATGCACCAGAGAGGTGTGTTGTATGGATATACATGTTAGTGTATTACCATACAATATATCCAACTATACCAAGAATGTATGTTCCATGTGTGAACATAGAGTAAAATGTCAGATTTGAGAAGTCGTGTCACAAAACCTATATAGGGTTGCGGGCGGCTCTCAAGGCAAGTTATATGAGAAAAATTTCACATGTGAAATTCATATAACAAACATATTGCCTTGCAAGTATATGTCATATATTATATAAATATGAGACAAATACTTGAGTTTAATGGTGTATTATAAATATAATGCACCAGAGAGGTGTGTTGTATGGATATACATGTTAGTGTATTACCATACAATATATCCAACTATACCAAAAATGTATGTTCCATGTGTGAACATAGAGTAAAATGTCAGATTTGAGAAGTCGTGTCACAAAACCTATATAGGGGTGCGGGCGGCTCTCAAGGCAAGTTATATGAGAAAAATTTCACATGTGAAATTCATATAACAAACATATTGCCTTGCAAGTATATGTCATATATTATATAAATATGAGACAAATACTTGAGTTTAATGGTGTATTATAAATATAATGCACCAGAGAGGTGTGTTGTATGGATATACATGTTAGTGTATTACCATACAATATATCCAACTATACCAAAAATGTATGTTCCATGTGTGAACATAGAGTAAAATGTCAGATTTGAGAAGTCGTGTCACAAAACCTATATAGGGGTGCGGGCGGCCCTCAAGGCAAGTTATATGAGAAAAATTTCACATGTGAAATTCATATAACAAACATATTGCCTTGCAAGTATATGTCATATATTATATAAATATGAGACAAATACTTGAGTTTAATGGTGTATTATAAATATAATGCACCAAAGAGGTGTGTTGTATGGATATACATGTTAGTGTATTACCATACAATATATCCAACTATACCAAAAATGTATGTTCCATGTGTGAACGTTGAGTAAAATGTAAGATTTGAGATGTGTCACAAAACCTATATAGGGGTGCGGGCGGCTATCAAGACAAGTTATATGAGAAAAATTTCACATGTGAAATTCATATAACAAACATATTGCCTTGCAAGTATATGTCATATATTATATAAATATGAGACAAATACTTGAGTTTAATGGTGTATTGTCAATATAATGCACCAAAGAGGTGTGTTGTATAGATATACATGTTAGTGTATTACCACACAATATATCCAACTATACCAAAAATGTATGTTCCATTTGTGAACATAGAGTAAAATGTCAGATTTGAGAAGTCGTGTCACAAAACCTATATAGGGTTGCGGGCGGCTCTCAAGGCAAGTTATATGAGAAAAATTTCACATGTGAAATTCATATAACAAACATATTGCCTTGCAAGTATATGTCATATATTATATAAATATGAGACAAATACTTGAGTTTAATGGTGTATTATAAATATAATGCACCAGAGAGTAGATATACATGTTAGTGTATTACCATACAATATATCCAACTATACCAAAAATGTATGTTCCATGTGTGAACATAGAGTAAAATGTCAGATTTGAGAAGTCGTGTCACAAAACCTATATAGGGTTGCGGGCGGCTCTCAAGGCAAGTTATATGAGAAAAATTTCACATGTGAAATTCATATAACAAACATATTGCCTTGCAAGTATATGTCATATATTATATAAATATGAGACAAATACTTGAGTTTAATGGTGTATTATAAATATATTGCACCAGACAGGTGTGTTGTATGGATATACATGTTAGTGTATTACCATACAATATATCCAACTATACCAAAAATGTATGTTCCATGTGTGAACATAGAGTAAAATGTCAGATTTGAGAAGTCGTTTCACAAAACCTATATAGGGGTGCGGGCGGCCCTCAAGGCAAGTTATATGAGAAAAATTTCACATGTGAAATTCATATAACAAACATATTGCCTTGCAAGTATATGTCATATATTATATAAATATAATACTTGAGTTTAATGGTGTATTATAAATATAATGCACCAAAGAGGTGTGTTGTATGGATATACATGTTAGTGTATTACCATACAATATATCCAACTATACCAAAAATGTATGTTCCATGTGTGAACATAGAGTAAAATGTCAGATTTGAGAAGTCGTTTCACAAAACCTATATAGGGGTGCGGGCGGCTCTCAAGGCAAGTTATATGAGAAAAATTTCACATGTGAAATTCATATAACAAACATATTGCCTTGCAAGTATATGTCATATATTATATAAATATGAGACAAATACTTGAGTTTAATGGTGTATTATAAATATAATGCACCAGAGAGGTGTGTTGTATGGATATACATGTTAGTGTATTACCATACAATATATCCAACTATACCAAAAATGTATGTTCCATGTGTGAACATAGAGTAAAATGTCAGATTTGAGAAGTCGTGTCACAAAACCTATATAGGGGTGCGGGCGGCTCCTCAAGGCAAGTTATATGAGAAAAATTTCACATGTGAAATTCATATAACAAACATATTGCCTTGCAAGTATATGTCATATATTATATAAATATGAGACAAATACTTGAGTTTAATGGTGTATTATAAATATAATGCACCAGAGAGTTGTGTTGTTTGGATATACATGTTAGTGTATTACCATACAATATATCCAACTATACCATAAATGTATGTTCCATGTGTGAACGTTGAGTAAAATGTAAGATTTGAGATGTGTCACAAAACCTATATAGGGGTGCGGGCGGCTATCAAGACAAGTTATATGAGAAAAATTTCACATGTGAAATTCATTTAACAAACATATTGCCTTGCAAGTATATGTCATATATTATATAAATATGAGACAAATACTTGAGTTTAATGGTGTATTGTAAATATAATGCACCAAAGAGGTGTGTTGTATGGATATACATGTTAGTGTATTACCATACAATATATCCAACTATACCAAAAATGTATGTTCCATGTGTGAACATAGAGTAAAATGTCAGATTTGAGAAGTCGTGTCACAAAACCTATATAGGGGTGCGGGCGGCCCTCAAGGCAAGTTATATGAGAAAAATTTCACATGTGAAATTCATATAACAAACATATTGCCTTGCAAGTATATGTCATATATTATATAAATATGAGACAAATACTTGAGTTTAATGGTGTATTATAAATATATTGCACCAGAGAGGTGTGTTGTATGGATATACATGTTAGTGTATTACCATACAATATATCCAACTATACCAAAAATGTATGTTCCATGTGTGAACATAGAGTAAAATGTCAGATTTGAGAAGTCGTGTCACAAAACCTATATAGGGGTGCGGGCGGCTCTCAAGGCAAGTTATATGAGAAAAATTTCACATGTGAAATTCATATAACAAACATATTGCCTTGCAAGTATATGTCATATATTATATAAATATGAGACAAATACTTGAGTTTAATGGTGTATTATAAATATAATGCACCAGAGAGGGTGTTTGGATATACATGTTAGTGTATTACCATACAATATATCCAACTATACCAAAAATGTATGTTCCATGTGTGAACATAGAGTAAAATGTCAGATTTGAGAAGTCGTGTCACAAAACCTATATAGGGGTGCGGGCGGCCCTCAAGGCAAGTTATATGAGAAAAATTTCACATGTGAAATTCATATAACAAACATATTGCCTTGCAAGTATATGTCATATATTATATAAATATGAGACAAATACTTGAGTTTAATGGTGTATTATAAATATAATGCACCAGAGAGGTGTGTTGTTTGGATATACATGTTAGTGTATTACCATACAATATATCCAACTATACCAAAAATGTATGTTCCATGTGTGAACGTTGAGTAAAATGTAAGATTTGAGATGTGTCACAAAACCTATATAGGGGTGCGGGCGGCTATCAAGACAAGTTATATGAGAAAAATTTCACATGTGAAATTCATATAACAAACATATTGCCTTGCAAGTATATGTCATATATTATATAAATATGAGACAAATACTTGAGTTTAATGGTGTATTATAAATATAATGCACCAGAAGAGTGTGTTGTATGGATATACATGTTAGTGTATTACCATACAATATATCCAACTATACCAAAAATGTATGTTCCATGTGTGAACATAGAGTAAAATGTCAGATTTGAGAAGTCGTGTCACAAAACCTATATAGGGGTGCGGGCGGCCCTCAAGGCAAGTTATATGAGAAAAATTTCACATGTGAAATTCATATAACAAACATATTGCCTTGCAAGTATATGTCATATATTATATAAATATGAGACAAATACTTGAGTTTAATGGTGTATTATAAATATAATGCACCAGAGAGGTGTTTGTATGGATATACATGTTAGTGTATTACCATACAATATATCCAACTATACCAAAAATGTATGTTCCATGTGTGAACATAGAGTAAAATGTCAGATTTGAGAAGTCGTGTCACAAAACCTATATAGGGTTGCGGGCGGCTCTCAAGGCAAGTTATATGAGAAAAATTTCACATGTGAAATTCATATAACAAACATATTGCCTTGCAAGTATATGTCATATATTATATAAATATGAGACAAATACTTGAGTTTAATGGTGTATTATAAATATAATGCACCAGAGAGGTGTGTTGTATGGATATACATGTTAGTGTATTACCATACAATATATCCAACTATACCAAAAATGTATGTTCCATGTGTGAACATAGAGTAAAATGTCAGATTTGAGAAGTCGTGTCACAAAACCTATATAGGGGTGCGGGCGGCCCTCAAGGCAAGTTATATGAGAAAAATTTCACATGTGAAATTCATATAACAAACATATTGCCTTGCAAGTATATGTCATATATTATATAAATATGAGACAAATACTTGAGTTTAATGGTGTATTATAAATATAATGCACCAAAGAGGTGTGTTGTATGGATATACATGTTAGTGTATTACCATACAATATATCCAACTATACCAAAAATGTATGTTCCATGTGTGAACATAGAGTAAAATGTCAGATTTGAGAAGTCGTGTCACAAAACCTATATAGGGGTGCGGGCGGCTCTCAAGGCAAGTTATATGAGAAAAATTTCACATGTGAAATTCATATAACAAACATATTGCCTTGCAAGTATATGTCATATATTATATAAATATGAGACAAATACTTGAGTTTAATGGTGTATTATAAATATAATGCACCAGAGAGGTGTGTTGTATGGATATACATGTTAGTGTATTACCATACAATATATCCAACTATACCAAAAATGTATGTTCCATGTGTGAACATAGAGTAAAATGTCAGATTTGAGAAGTCGTGTCACAAAACCTATATAGGGGTGCGGGCGGCCCTCAAGGCAAGTTATATGAGAAAAATTTCACATGTGAAATTCATATAACAAACATATTGCCTTGCAAGTATATGTCATATATTATATAAATATGAGACAAATACTTGAGTTTAATGGTGTATTATAAATATAATGCACCAGAGAGTTGTGTTGTTTGGATATACATGTTAGTGTATTACCATACAATATATCCAACTATACCATAAATGTATGTTCCATGTGTGAACGTTGAGTAAAATGTAAGATTTGAGATGTGTCACAAAACCTATATAGGGGTGCGGGCGGCTATCAAGACAAGTTATATGAGAAAAATTTCACATGTGAAATTCATTTAACAAACATATTGCCTTGCAAGTATATGTCATATATTATATAAATATGAGACAAATACTTGAGTTTAATGGTGTATTGTCAATATAATGCACCAAAGAGGTGTGTTGTATGGATATACATGTTAGTGTATTACCACACAATATATCCAACTATACCAAAAATGTATGTTCCATTTGTGAACATAGAGTAAAATGTCAGATTTGAGAAGTCGTGTCACAAAACCTATATAGGGGTACGGGCGGCCCTCAAGGCAAGTTATATGAGAAAAATTTCACATGTGAAATTCATATAACAAACATATTGCCTTGCAAGTATATGTCATATATTATATAAATATGACACAAATACTTGAGTTTAATGGTGTATTATAACTATAATGCACCAGAGAGGTGTGTTGTATGGATATACATGTTAGTGTATTACCATACAATATATCCAACTATACCAAGAATGTATGTTCCATGTGTGAACATAGAGTAAAATGTCAGATTTGAGAAGTCGTGTCACAAAACCTATATAGGGTTGCGGGCGGCTCTCAAGGCAAGTTATATGAGAAAAATTTCACATGTGAAATTCATATAACAAACATATTGCCTTGCAAGTATATGTCATATATTATATAAATATGAGACAAATACTTGAGTTTAATGGTGTATTATAAATATAATGCACCAAAGAGGTGTGTTGTATGGATATACATGTTAGTGTATTACCATACAATATATCCAACTATACCAAAAATGTATGTTCCATGTGTGAACGTTGAGTAAAATGTAAGATTTGAGATGTGTCACAAAACCTATATAGGGGTGCGGGCGGCCCTCAAGGCAAGTTATATGAGAAAAATTTCACATGTGAAATTCATATAACAAACATATTGCCTTGCAAGTATATGTCATATATTATATAAATATGAGACAAATACTTGAGTTTAATGGTGTATTATAAATATATTGCACCAGACAGGTGTGTTGTATGGATATACATGTAAGTGTATTATCATACAATATATCCAACTATACCAAAAATGTATGTTCCATGTGTGAACATAGAGTAAAATGTCAGATTTGAGAAATCGTGTCACAAAACCTATATAGGGTTGCGGGCGGCTCTCAAGGCAAGTTATATGAGAAAAATTTCACATGTGAAATTCATATAACAAACATATTGCCTTGCAAGTATATGTCATATATTATATAAATATAAGACAAATACTTGAGTTTAATGGTGTATTATAAATATAATGCACCAGAGAGTGGATATACATGTTAGTGTATTACCATACAATATATCCAACTATACCAAAAATGTATGTTCCATGTGTGAACATAGAGTAAAATGTCAGATTTGAGAAGTCGTGTCACAAAACCTATATAGGGGTGCGGGCGGCCCTCAAGGCAAGTTATATGAGAAAAATTTCACATGTGAAATTCATATAACAAACATATTGCCTTGCAAGTATATGTCATATATTATATAAATATGAGACAAATACTTGAGTTTAATGGTGTATTATAAATATAATGCACCAGAGAGGTATGTTGTTTGGATATACATGTTAGTGTATTACCATACAATATATCCAACTATACCAAAAATGTATGTTCCATGTGTGAACATAGAGTAAAATGTAAGATTTGAGATGTGTCACAAAACCTATATAGGGGTGCGGGCGGCTCTCAAGGCAAGTTATATGAGAAAAATTTCACATGTGAAATTCATATAACAAACATATTGCCTTGCAAGTATATGTCATATATTATATAAATATGAGACAAATACTTGAGTTTAATGGTGTATTATAAATATAATGCACCAGACAGGTGTGTTGTATGGATATACATGTTAGTGTATTACCATACAATATATCCAACTATACCAAAAATGTATGTTCCATGTGTGAACATAGAGTAAAATGTCAGATTTGAGAAGTCGTGTCACAAAACCTATATAGGGGTGCGGGCGGCTCTCAAGGCAAGTTATATGAGAAAAATTTCACATGTGAAATTCATATAACAAACATATTGCCTTGCAAGTATATGTCATATATTATATAAATATGAGACAAATACTTGAGTTTAATGGTGTATTATAAATATAATGCACCAGAGAGGTGTGTTGTATGGATATACATGTTAGTGTATTACCATACAATATATCCAACTATACCAAAAATGTATGTTCCATGTGTGAACATAGAGTAAAATGTCAGATTTGAGAAGTCGTGTCACAAAACCTATATAGGGTTGCGGGCGGCCCTCAAGGCAAGTTATATGAGAAAAATTTCACATGTGAAATTCATATAACAAACATATTGCCTTGCAAGTATATGTCATATATTATATAAATATGAGACAAATACTTGAGTTTAATGGTGTATTATAAATATAATGCACCAGAGAGGTGTGTTGTATGGATATACATGTTAGTGTATTACCATACAATATATCCAACTATACCAAAAATGTATGTTCCATGTGTGAACATAGAGTAAAATGTCAGATTTGAGAAGTCGTGTCACAAAACCTATATAGGGGTGCGGGCGGCCCTCAAGGCAAGTTATATGAGAAAAATTTCACATGTGAAATTCATATAACAAACATATTGCCTTGCAAGTATATGTCATATATTATATAAATATGAGACAAATACTTGAGTTTAATGGTGTATTATAAATATAATGCACCAGACAGGTGTGTTGTATGGATATACATGTTAGTGTATTACCATACAATATATCCAACTATACCAAAAATGTATGTTCCATGTGTGAACATAGAGTAAAATGTCAGATTTGAGAAGTCGTGTCACAAAACCTATATAGGGGTGCGGGCGGCTCTCAAGGCAAGTTATATGAGAAAAATTTCACATGTGAAATTCATATAACAAACATATTGCCTTGCAAGTATATGTCATATATTATATAAATATGAGACAAATACTTGAGTTTAATGGTGTATTATAAATATAATGCACCAGAGAGGTGTGTTGTATGGATATACATGTTAGTGTATTACCATACAATATATCCAACTATACCAAAAATGTATGTTCCATGTGTGAACATAGAGTAAAATGTCAGATTTGAGAAGTCGTGTCACAAAACCTATATAGGGGTGCGGGCGGCCCTCAAGGCAAGTTATATGAGAAAAATTTCACATGTGAAATTCATATAACAAACATATTGCCTTGCAAGTATATGTCATATATTATATAAATATGAGACAAATACTTGAGTTTAATGGTGTATTATAAATATAATGCACCAGAGAGGTGTGTTGTTTGGATATACATGTTAGTGTATTACCATACAATATATCCAACTATACCAAAAATGTATGTTCCATGTGTGAACATAGAGTAAAATGTCAGATTTGAGAAGTCGTGTCACAAAACCTATATAGGGGTGCGGGCGGCCCTCAAGGCAAGTTATATGAGAAAAATTTCACATGTGAAATTCATATAACAAACATATTGCCTTGCAAGTATATGTCATATATTATATAAATATGAGACAAATACTTGAGTTTAATGGTGTATTATAAATATAATGCACCAGAGAGGTGTGTTGTATGGATATACATGTTAGTGTATTACCATACAATATATCCAACTATACCAAAAATGTATGTTCCATGTGTGAACATAGAGTAAAATGTCAGATTTGAGAAGTCGTGTCACAAAA
>JAWNPP010000105.1:0-60302 GCA_035047445.1 Drosophila siamana | reverse complement strand
CGCCAAAAAATGGTAAATAGAATTTTTTCATTTTTTTGGTTAAGAACATGAAAATGCACATTTTGGTTTTTGAAAAACGTAAAAATTTGTATTTTTGGGGGGAAAAACTTAAAAAAAAGCAAAAAAATTATTTTGAGCATTTTTCCAATTTTATGGAGAAAAAACGCAAAAAATGGAATATTGAATTTTTTCATTTTTTTTGTTAAAAACATGAAAATTCGCATTTTGGTTTGTGAATAAAGTAAAAATTTGTATTTTTGGGGGGAAAAACTTTAAGAAAAAAAAAAAAAAATTTGGGCATTTTCCCAATTTTTTGGAGAAAAAACGCAAAAAAATGGTAAATTGAATTTTTTCACTTTTTTGGGGAAATACATGAAAATTAGCATTCTAGTTTGTGAAAAACGTAAAAATTAGTATTTTATTGGGGAAAAACTTAAAAAAAACAAAAAAAAAATTTTGGGCATTTTTCCAATTTTTTAGAGAAAAAACGCAAAAAATGGTATATTGAATTTTTTCATTTTTTTGGTTAAAAACATGAAAATTCGCATTTTGGTTTGTGAAAATAGTAAAAATTTTTATTTTTTTGGGAAAAAACGTAAAACAAAAGAAAACAAAATCTTGGGCATTTTTCCAATTTTTTGGAGAAAAAACGCGAAAAAATGGTATATTGAATTTTTTCATTTTTTTGGTTAAAAACATGAAAATTCCCATTCTGGTTTGTGAAAAGCGTAAAATATTTGTATTTTTGGGGGGAAAAACTAAAAAAAAACAAAAAAAAAAAATGTTGGGCATTTTTCCAATTTTTTTGGAGAAAAAACGCAAAAAAATGCTAAATTGAATTTTTTCACTTATTTGGTTAAAAACATGAAAATTCACATTTTGGTTAGTAAAAAACGTAAAAATTTGTATATTATTAAGGAAAAACGTAAAACAAAACAACAAGCAATTTTTGGGCATTCTTCCAATATTTTTGAAAAAAATAACGGAAAATATGGGATATTGAATTTTTTAATTTTAATGGGGAAATACATGAAAATTTGCATTCTAGTTTGTGAAAAACGTAAAAGTTGGTATTTTATTGGGGAAAAACTTAAAAAAAACAAGAAAAAAATTTTGGGCATTTTTCCAATTTTTTGGAGAAAAAACGCCAAAAAATGGTATATTGAATTTTTTCATTTTTTTTGGTTAAGAACATGAAAATTCACATTTTAGTTTGTGAAAAACGTAAAAATTTGTATTTTTGGGGGGAAAAACAAAAAAAAAACAAAAAAAAAAATTTTGGGCATTTTCCCAATTTTATGGAGAAAAAACGCAAAAAATGGAATATTGAATTTTTTCATTTTTTTTGTTAAAAACATGAAAATTCGCATTTTGGTTTGTGAATAAAGTAAAAATTTGTATTTTTGGGGGAAAAACTTAAAGAAAAACAAAAAAAAAATTTGGGCATTTTCCCAATTTTTTGCAGAAAAAACGCAAAAAAATGGTATATTGAATTTTTTCACTTTTTTGGGGAAATACATGAAAATTAGCATTCTAGTTTGTGAAAAACGAAAAAGTTAGTATTTTATTGGGGAAAAACTTAAAAAAAACAAAAAAAAAAATTTTGGGCATTTTTCCAATTTTTTAGAGAAAAAACGCAAAAAATGGTATATTGAATTTTTTCATTTTTTTGGTTAAAAACATGAAAATTCCCATTTTGGTTTGTGAATAAAGTAAAAATTTGTATTTTTGGGGGGAAAAACTTAAAGAAAAACAAAAAAAAAATTTGGGCATTTTCCCAATTTTTTGCAGAAAAAACGCAAAAAAATTGTAAATTGATTTTTTTCTTTTTTTTGGGAAATACATGAAAATTTGCATTCTAGTTTGTGAAAAACGTAAAAGTTGGTATTTTATTGGGGAAAAACTTAAAAAAAAAAACAAAAAAAAAAATTTTGGGCATTTTTCCAATTTTTTGGAGAAAAAACGCAAAAAAATGCTAAATTAAATTTTTTCACTTTTTTGGTTAAAAACATGAAAATTCCCATTTTGGTTTGTGAAAAACGTAATATATTTGTATTTTTGGGGGGAAAAACTAAAAAAAAAAACAAAAAAAATGTTGAGCATTTATCCAATTTTTTGGAGAAAAAACGCAAAAAAATTCTAAATTGAATTTTTTCACTTTTTTGGTTAAAAACATGAAAATTCACATTTTGGTTAGTAAAAAACGTAAAAATTTGTATATTATTAAGGAAAAACGTAAAACAAAAAAACAAGCAATTTTTGGGCATTTTTCCATTTTTTTTTTTTAAAAAATAACGAAAAATATGGGATATTGAATTTTTTCATTTTTATGGGGAAATACATGAAAATTTGCATTCTAGTTTGTGAAAAACGTAAAAGTTGGTATTTGATTGGGGAAAAACTTAAAAAAAACAAGAAAAAAATTTTGGTCATTTTTCCAATTTTTTGGAGAAAAAACGCCAAAAAATGGTATATTAAATTTTTTCATTTATTTGGTTAACATGAAAATTCACATTTTGGTTTGTGAAAAACGTAAAAATTTGTATTTTTGGGGGGAAAAACTTAAAAAAAAGCAAAAAAATTATTTTGAGCATTTTTCCAATTTTATGGAGAAAAAACGCAAAAAATGGAATATTGTATTTTTTCACTTTTTTTGTTAAAAACATGAAAATTCGCATTTTGGTTTGTGAAAATAGTAAAAATTTTTATTTTTTTGGGAAAAAACGTAAAACAAAAGAAAACAAAATCTTGGGCATTTTTCCAATTTTTTGGAGAAAAAATGCGAAAATATGGTATATTGAATTTTTTCATTTTTTTGGTCAAAAACATGAAAATTCGCATTTTGGTTTGGGGGGAAAAACTTAAAAAAAAACAAGAAAAAAATTTTGGGCATTTTTCCAATTTTTTGGAGAAAAAACGCCAAAAAATGGTATATTGAATTTTTTCATTTTTTTGGTTAAAAACATGAAAATTCCCATTTTGGTTTGTGAAAATAGTAAAAATTTTTATTTTTTTTGGAAAAAACGTAAAACAAAAGAAAACAAAATCTTGGGCATTTTTCCAATTTTTTGGAGAAAAAACGCCAAAAAATGGTATATTGAATTTTTTCATTTTTTTGGTTAAAAACATGAAAATTCCCATTTTGGTTTGTGAAAAACGTAAAATATTTTTATTTTTGGGGGGAAAAGCAAAAAAAAAAACCAAAAAAAAAATTTTGGGCATTTTTCCAAATTTTTGGAGAAAAAACGCAAAAAAATGCTAAATTAAATTTTTTCACTTTTTTGGTTAAAAATATGAAAATTCCCATTTTGGTTTGTGAAAAACGTAATATATTTGTATTTTTCGGGGGAAAAACTAAAAAAAAAAACAAAAAAAAATGTTGAGCATTTATCCAATTTTTTGGAGAAAAAACGCAAAAAAATTCTAAATTGAATTTTTTCACTTTTTTGGTTAAAAACATGAAAATTCACATTTTGGTTAGTAAAAAACGTAAAAATTTGTATATTATTAAGGAAAAACGTAAAACAAAAAAACAAGCAATTTTTGTGCATTTTTCCAATTTTTTTTGAAAAAAATAACGAAAAATATGGGATATTGAATTTTTTCATTTTTATGGGGAAATACATGAAAATTTGCATTCTAGTTTGTGAAAAACGTAAAAGTTGGTATTTGATTGGGGAAAAATCTAAAAAAACAAGAAAAAAATTTTGGGCATTTTTCCAATTTTTTGGAGAAAAAACGCCAAAAAATGGTATATTGAATTTTTTCATTTTTTTGATTAAAAACATGAAAATTCCCATTTTGGTTTGTGAAAATAGTAAAAATTTTTATTTTTTTGGGAAAAAACGTAAAACAAAAGAAAACAAAATCTTGGGCATTTTTCCAATTTTTTGGAGAAAAAACGCGAAATAATGGTATATTGAATTTTTTCATTTATTTGGTCAAAAACGTGAAAATTCGCATTTTGGTTTGTGAAAAACGTAAAAATATATATTTTTGGGGGGGAAAAACTTAAAAAAACAAGAAAAAAATTTTGGTCATTTTTCCAATTTTTTGGAGAAAAAACGCCAAAAAATGGTATATTGAATTTTTTCATTTTTTTGGTTAAAAACATGAAAATTCCCATTTTGGTTTGTGAAAAACGTAAAATATTTGTATTTTTGGGGGGAAAAACTAAAAAAATAACAAAAAAAAATGTTGGGCATTTTTCCAATTTTTTGGAGAAAAAACGCAAAAAAATGCTAAATTGAATTTTTTCACTTTTTTTGGTTAAAAACATGAAAATTCACATTTTGGTTATTAAAAAACGTAAAAATTTGCATATTATTATGGAAAAACGTAAAACAAAAAAACAAGCAATTTTTGGGCATTTTTCCAATTTTTTTGAAAAAAATAACGAAAAATATGGGATATTGAATTTTTTCATTTTTATGGGGAAATACATGAAAATTTGCATTCTAGTTTGTGAAAAACGTAAAAGTTGGTATTTTATTGGGGAAAAACTTAAAAAAAAACAAAAAAAAAATGTTGGGCATTTTTCCAATTTTTTGGAGAAAAAACGCAAAAAATGGTACATTGAATTTTTTCATTTTTTTGGGGAAATACATGAAAATTTGCATTCTAGTTTGTAAAAAACGTAAAAGTTGGTATTTTATTGGGGAAAAACTTAAAAAAAAACAAAAAAAAAATGTTAGGCATTTTTCCAATTTTTTGGAGAAAAAACGCAAAAAATGGTACATTGAATTTTTTCATTTTTTTGGGGAAATACATGAAAATTTGCATTCTAGTTTGTAAAAAACGTAAAAGTTGGAATTTTATTGGGGAAAAACTTAAAAAAAAACAAAAAAAAAATTTTGGGCATTTTTCCAATTTTTTGGAGAAAAAACGCAAAAAATGGTATATTGAATTTTTTCATTTTTTTGGTTAAAAACAGGAAAATTTGCATTTTGGTTTGTGAAAATAGTAAAAATCTTAATTTTTTTGGAAAAACGTAAAACAAACGAAAACAAAATCTTGGGCATTTTTCCAATTTTTTGGAGAAAAAACGCGAAAAAATGGTATTTTGAATTTTTTCATTTTTTTGGTCAAAAACATGAAAATTCCCATTTTTCCAATTTTATGGAGAAAAAACCCAAAAAATGGAATATTGAATTTTTTTTTAATTTTTTTTGTTAAAAACATGAAAATTCGCATTTTGGTTTGTGAATAAAGTAAAAATTTGTATTTTTGGGGGGAAAAACTTAAAGAAAAACAAAAAAAAAATTTGGGCATTTTCCCAATTTTTTGCAGAAAAAACGCAAAAAAATGGTAAATTGATTTTTTTCATTTTTTTGGGGAAATACATGAAAATTTGCATTCTAGTTTGTGAAAAACGTAAAAGTTGGTATTTTATTGGGGAAAAACTTAAAAAAAAAAACAAAAAAAAAATTTTGGGCATTTTTCCAATTTTTTGGAGAAAAAACGCAAAAAAATGCTAAATTAAATTTTTTCACTTTTTTGGTTAAAAACATGAAAATTCCCATTTTGGTTTGTGAAAAACGTAATATATTTGTATTTTTGGGGGGAAAAACTAAAAAAAAAAAACAAAAAAAAATGTTGAGCATTTATCCAATTTTTTGGAGAAAAAACGCAAAAAAATTCTAAATTGAATTTTTTCACTTTTTTGGTTAAAAACATGAAAATTCACATTTTGGTTAGTAAAAAACGTAAAAATTTGTATATTATTAAGGAAAAACGTAAAACAAAAAAACAAGCAATTTTTGGGCATTTTTCCATTTTTTTTTTAAAAAATAACGAAAAATATGGGATATTGAATTTTTTCATTTTTATGGGGAAATACATGAAAATTTGCATTCTAGTTTGTGAAAAACGTAAAAGTTGGTATTTGATTGGGGAAAAACTTAAAAAAAACAAGAAAAAAATTTTGGTCATTTTTCCAATTTTTTGGAGAAAAAACGCCAAAAAATGGTATATTAAATTTTTTCATTTATTTGGTTAACATGAAAATTCACATTTTGGTTTGTGAAAAACGTAAAAATTTGTATTTTTGGGGGGAAAAACTTAAAAAAAAGCAAAAAAATTATTTTGAGCATTTTTCCAATTTTATGGAGAAAAAACGCAAAAAATGGAATATTGTATTTTTTCACTTTTTTTGTTAAAAACATGAAAATTCGCATTTTGGTTTGTGAAAATAGTAAAAATTTTTATTTTTTTGGGAAAAAACGTAAAACAAAAGAAAACAAAATCTTGGGCATTTTTCCAATTTTTTGGAGAAAAAATGCGAAAATATGGTATATTGAATTTTTTCATTTTTTTGGTCAAAAACATGAAAATTCGCATTTTGGTTTGGGGGGAAAAAACTTAAAAAAAAAACAAGAAAAAAATTTTGGGCATTTTTCCAATTTTTTGGAGAAAAAACGCCAAAAAATGGTATATTGAATTTTTTCATTTTTTTGGTTAAAAACATGAAAATTCCCATTTTGGTTTGTGAAAATAGTAAAAATTTTTATTTTTTTTGGAAAAAACGTAAAACAAAAGAAAACAAAATCTTGGGCATTTTTCCAATTTTTTGGAGAAAAAACGCCAAAAAATGGTATATTGAATTTTTTCATTTTTTTGGTTAAAAACATGAAAATTCCCATTTTGGTTTGTGAAAAACGTAAAATATTTATATTTTTTGGGGGGAAAAACAAAAAAAAAAACAAAAAAAAAAATTTTGGGCATTTTTCCAAATTTTTGGAGAAAAAACGCAAAAAAATGCTAAATTAAATTTTTTCACTTTTTTGGTTAAAAACATGAAAATTCCCATTTTGGTTTGTGAAAAACGTAATATATTTGTATTTTTGGGGGGAAAAACTAAAAAAAAAAAACAAAAAAAAATGTTGAGCATTTATCCAATTTTTTGGAGAAAAAACGCAAAAAAATTCTAAATTGAATTTTTTCACTTTTTTTGGTTAAAAACATGAAAATTCACATTTTGGTTAGTAAAAAACGTAAAAATTTGTATATTATTAAGGAAAAACGTAAAACAAAAAAACAAGCAATTTTTGGGCATTTTTCCAATTTTTTTTTGAAAAAAATAACGAAAAATATGGGATATTGAATTTTTTCATTTTTATGGGGAAATACATGAAAATTTGCATTCTAGTTTGTGAAAAACGTAAAAGTTGGTATTTGATTGGGGAAAAATCTAAAAAAAAACAAGAAAAAAATTTTGGGCATTTTTCCAATTTTTTGGAGAAAAAACGCCAAAAAATGGTATATTGAATTTTTTCATTTTTTTGATTAAAAACATGAAAATTCCCATTTTGGTTTGTGAAAATAGTAAAAATTTTTATTTTTTTGGGAAAAAACGTAAAACAAAAGAAAACAAAATCTTGGGCATTTTTCCAATTTTTTGGAGAAAAAACGCGAAATAATGGTATATTGAATTTTTTCATTTATTTGGTCAAAAACGTGAAAATTCGCATTTTGGTTTGTGAAAAACGTAAAAATATATATTTTTGGGGGGGGAAAAACTTAAAAAAACAAGAAAAAAATTTTGGTCATTTTTCCAATTTTTTGGAGAAAAAACGCCAAAAAATGGTATATTGAATTTTTTCATTTTTTTGGTTAAAAACATGAAAATTCCCATTTTGGTTTGTGAAAAACGTAAAATATTTGTATTTTTGGGGGGAAAAACTAAAAAAATAACAAAAACAAATGTTGGGCATTTTTCCAATTTTTTGGAGAAAAAACGCAAAAAAATGCTAAATTGAATTTTTTCACTTTTTTGGTTAAAAACATGAAAATTCACATTTTGGTTATTAAAAAACGTAAAAATTTGCATATTATTATGGAAAAACGTAAAACAAAAAAACAAGCAATTTTTGGGCATTTTTCCAATTTTTTTGAAAAAAATAACGAAAAATATGGGATATTGAATTTTTTCATTTTTATGGGGAAATACATGAAAATTTGCATTCTAGTTTGTGAAAAACGTAAAAGTTGGTATTTTATTGGGGAAAAACTTAAAAAAAACAAAAAAAAATGTTGGGCATTTTTCCAATTTTTTGGAGAAAAAACGCAAAAAATGGTACATTGAATTTTTTCATTTTTTTGGGGAAATACATGAAAATTTGCATTCTAGTTTGTAAAAAACGTAAAAGTTGGTATTTTATTGGGGAAAAACTTAAAAAAAAACAAAAAAAAAATGTTAGGCATTTTTCCAATTTTTTGGAGAAAAAACGCAAAAAATGGTACATTGAATTTTTTCATTTTTTTGGGGAAATACATGAAAATTTGCATTCTAGTTTGTAAAAAACGTAAAAGTTGGAATTTTATTGGGGAAAAACTTAAAAAAAAACAAAAAAAAAATTTTGGGCATTTTTCCAATTTTTTGGAGAAAAAACGCAAAAAATGGTATATTGAATTTTTTCATTTTTTTGGTTAAAAACAGGAAAATTTGCATTTTGGTTTGTGAAAATAGTAAAAATCTTAATTTTTTTGGGAAAAAACGTAAAACAAACGAAAACAAAATCTTGGGCATTTTTCCAATTTTTTGGAGAAAAAACGCGAAAAAATGGTATTTTGAATTTTTTCATTTTTTTGGTCAAAAACATGAAAATTCCCATTTTTCCAATTTTATGGAGAAAAAACCCAAAAAATGGAATATTGAATTTTTTTTTAATTTTTTTTGTTAAAAACATGAAAATTCGCATTTTGGTTTGTGAATAAAGTAAAAATTTGTATTTTTGGGGGGAAAAACTTAAAGAAAAACAAAAAAAAAATTTGGGCATTTTCCCAATTTTTTGCAGAAAAAACGCAAAAAAATGGTAAATTGATTTTTTTCATTTTTTTGGGGAAATACATGAAAATTTGCATTCTAGTTTGTGAAAAACGTAAAAGTTGGTATTTTATTGGGGAAAAACTTAAAAAAAAACAAAAAAAAAATTTTGGGCATTTTTCCAATTTTTTGGAGAAAAAACGCAAAAAATGGTACATTGAATTTTTTCATTTTTTTGGTTAAAAACAGGAAAATTTGCATTTTGGTTTGTGAAAATAGTAAAAATTTTAATTTTTTTGGGAAAAAACGTAAAACAAAAGAAAACAAAATCTTGGGCATTTTTCCAATTTTTTGGAGAAAAAACGCGAAAAAATGGTATATCGAATTTTTTCATTTTTTTGGTCAAAAACATGAAAATTCGCATTTTGGTTTGTGAAAAACGTAAAAATATATATTTTAAAACTTAAAAAAAACAAGAAAAAAATTTTGGGCATTTTTCCAATTTTTTGGAGAAAAAACGCCAAAAAATGGTATATTGAATTTTTTCATTTTTTTGGTTAAAAACATGAAAATTCACATTTTGGTTTGTGAAAAACGTAAAATATTTGTATTTTTGGGGGGAAAAACTAAAAAAAAAAACAAAAAAAATTTTTGGGCATTTTTCCAATTTTTTGGAGAAAAAACGCAAAAAAATGCTAAATTAAATTTTTTCACTTTTTTGGTTAAAAACATGAAAATTCACATTTTGGTTAGTAAAAAACGTAAAAATTTGTATATTATTAAGGAAAAACGTAAAACAAAAAAAAAAGCAATTTTTGGGCATTTTTCCAATTTTTTTGAAAAAAATAACGAAAAATATGGGATATAGAATTTTTTCATTTTTTTGGTTAAGAACATGAAAATTCACATTTTAGTTTTTGAAAAACGTAAAAATTTGTATTTTTGGGGGGAAAAACTTAAAAAAAAGCAACAAAATTATTTTGAGCATTTTTCCAATTTTTTGGAGAAAAAACGCAAAAAATGGAATATTGTATTTTTTTTTAATTTTTTTTGTTAAAAACATGAAAATTCGCATTTTGGTTTGTGAATAAAGTAAAAATTTGTATTTTTGGGGGGAAAAACTTAAAGAAAAACAAAAAAAAAATTTGGACATTTTCCCAATTTTTTGCAGAAAAAACGCAAAAAAATGGTAAATTGATTTTTTTCATTTTTTTGGGAAATACATGAAAATTTGCATTCTAGTTTGTGAAAAACGTAAAAGTTGGTATTTTATTGGGGAAAAACTTAAAAAAAAACAAGAAAAAAATTTTGGGCATTTTTCCAATTTTTTGGAGAAAAAACGCCAAAAAATGGTATATTGAATTTTTTCATTTTTTTTGGTTAAAAACATGAAAATTCCCATTTTGGTTTGTGAAAATAGTAAAAATTTTTATTTTTTTGGGAAAAAACGTAAAACAAAAGAAAACAAAATCTTGGGCATTTTTCCAATTTTTTGGAGAAAAAACGCCAAAAAATGGTATATTGAATTTTTTCATTTTTTTGGTTAAAAACATGAAAATTCCCATTTTGGTTTGTGAAAAACGTAAAATATTTTTATTTTTGGGGGGAAAAACTAAAAAAAAAGAAAACAATATTTTGGGCATTTTTCCAATTTTTTGGAGAAAAAACGCAAAAAAATGTTAAATTAAATTTTTTCACTTTTTTGGTTAAAAACATGAAAATTCACATTTTGGTTAGTAAAAAACGTAAAAATTTGTATATTATTAAGGAAAAACGTAAAACAAAAAAACAAGCAATTTTTGGGCATTTTTCCAATTTTTTTGAAAAAAATAACGAAAAATATGGGATATTGAATTTTTTCATTTTTATGGGGAAATACATGAAAATTTGCATTCTAGTTTGTGAAAAACGTAAAAGTTAATATTTTATTGGGGAAAAACTTAAAAAAAACAAGAAAAAAATTTTGGGCATTTTTCCAATTTTTTGGAGAAAAAACGCCAAAAAATGGTATATAGAATTTTTTCATTTTTTTGGTTAAGAACATGAAAATGCACATTTTGGTTTTTGAAAAACGTAAAAATTTGTATTTTTGGGGGGAAAAAACTTAAAAAAAAGCAAAAAAAATTATTTTGAGCATTTTTCCAATTTTATGGAGAAAAAACGCAAAAAATGGAATATTGAATTTTTTCATTTTTTTTGTTAAAAACATGAAAATTCGCATTTTGGTTTGTGAATAAAGTAAAAATTTGTATTTTTGGGGGGAAAAACTTAAAGAAAAAAAAAAAAAAAATTTGGGCATTTTCCCAATTTTTTGAAGAAAAAACGCAAAAAAATGGTAAATTGAATTTTTTCATTTTTTTGGGGAAATACATGAAAATTTGCATTCTAGTTTGTGAAAAACGTAAAAGTTGGTATTTTATTGGGGAAAAACTTAAAAAAAAACAAAAAAAAAATGTTAGGCATTTTTCCAATTTTTTGGAGAAAAAACGCAAAAAATGGTACATTGAATTTTTTCATTTTTTTGGTTAAAAACATGAAAATTTGCATTTTGGTTTGTGAAAATAGTAAAACTTTTTATTTTTTTGGGAAAAAACGTAAAACAAAAGAAAACAAAATCTTGGGCATTTTTCCAATTTTTTGGAGAAAAAACGCAAAAAAATGGTATATTGAATTTTTTCATTTTTTTGGTTAAAAACATGAAAATTCCCATTTTGGTTTGTGAAAAACGTAAAATATTTGTATTTTTGGGGGGAAAAACTAAAAAAAAAACAAAAAAAAAATGTTGGGCATTTTTCCAATTTTTTGGAGAAAAAACGCGAAAAAATGTTATATTGAATTTATTCATAAAAGTAAAAAAAACAAAAAAAAATGTTGAGCATTTATCCAATTTTTTTCAGAAAAAACGCAAAAAAATTCTAAATTGAATTTTTTCACTTTTTTGGTTAAAAACATGAAAATTCACATTTTGGTTAGTAAAAAACGTAAAAATTTGTATATTATTAAGGAAAAACGTAAAACAAAAAAACAAGCAATTGTTGGGCATTTTTCCAATTTTTTTGAAAAAAATAACGAAAAAATGGGATATTGAATTTTTTATTTTTATGGGGAAATACATGAAAATTTGCATTCTAGTTTGTGAAAAACGTAAAAGTTGGTATTTTATTGGGGAAAAACTTAAAAAAAAACAAGAAAAAAATTTTGCGCATTTTTCCAATTTTTTGGAGAAAAAACGCAAAAAATGGAATATTGAATTTTTTCATTTTTTTTGTTAAAAACATGAAAATTCGCATTTTGGTTTGTGAATAAAGTAAAAATTTGTATTTTTGGGTGGAAAAACTTAAAGAAAAACAAAAAAAAATTTTGGGCATTTTCCCAATTTTTTGCAGAAAAAACGCAAAAAAATGGTAAATTGAATTTTTTCATTTTTTTGGGGAAATACATGAAAATTTGCATTCTAGTTTGTGAAAAACGTAAAAGTTGGTATTTTATTGGGGAAAAACTTAAAAAAAACAAGAAAAAAATGTTGGGCATTTTTCCAATTTTTTGGAGAAAAAACGCCAAAAAATGGTATATTGAATTTTTTCATTTTTTTGGTTAAAAACATGAAAATTTTCATTTTGGTTTGTGAAAAACGTAAAATATTTGCATTATTGGGGGGAAAAACTAAAAAAAAAACAAAAAAAAAATTTTTGGCATTTTTCCAATTTTTTTGAGAAAAAACGCAAAAAAATGCTAAATTGAATTTTTTCACTTTTTTGGTTAAGAACATGAAAATTCACATTTTGGTTAGTAAAAAACGTAAAAATTTGTATATTATTAAGGAAAAACGTAAAACAAAAAAACAAGCAATTTTTGGGCATTTTTCCAATTTTTTTGAAAAAAATAACGAAAAATATGGGATATTGAATTTTTTTTGAGCATTTTTCCAATTTTATGGAGATAAAACGCAAAAAATGGAATATTGAATTTTTTCATTTTTTTGTTAAAAACATGAAAATTCGCATTTTGGTTTGTGAATAAAGTAAAAATTTGTATTTTTGGGGGGAAAAACTTAAAGAAAAACAAAAAAAAATTTGGGCATTTTCCCAATTTTTTGCAGAAAAAACGCAAAAAAATGGTAAATTGAATTTTTTCATTTGTTTGGGGAAATACATGAAAATTTGCATTTTGGTTTGTGAAAATAGTAAAAATTTTTATTTTATTGGGGAAAAACGTAAAACAAAAAAAAAAAAAAACTTGGGAATTTTTCCAATTTTTTGGAGAAAAAACGCAAAAAATGGTATATTGAATTTTTTCATTTTTTTGGTTAAAAATATGAAAATTTGCATTTTGGTTTGTGAAAATAGTAAAAATTTTTATTTTTTTGGGAAAAAACGTAAAACAAAAGAAAACAAAATTTTGGGCATTTTTCCAATTTTTTGGAGAAAAAACGCAAAAAAATGCTAAATTGAATTTTTTCACTTTTTTGGTTAAAAACATGAAAATTCACATTTTGGTTAGTAAAAAACGTAAAAATTTGTATATTATTAAGGAAAAACGTAAAACAAAAAAACAAGCAATTTTTGGGCATTTTTCCAATTTTTTTGAAAAATATAACGAAAAATATGGGATATTGAATTTTTTCATTTTTATGGGGAAATACATGAAAATTTGCATTCTAGTTTGTGAAAAACGTAAAAGTTCGCATTTTGGTTTGTGAAAAACGTAAAAATATATATTTTTGGGGGGAAAAACTTAAAAAAAACAAAAAAAAAATTTTGGGCATTTTTCCAATTTTTTGGAGAAAAAACGCAAAAAAATGCTAAATTGAATTTTTTCATTTTTTTGGTTAAAAACATGAAAATTCACATTTTGGTTAGTAAAAAACGTAAAAATTTGTATATTATTAAGGAAAAACGTAAAACAAAAAAACAAGCAATTTTTGGGCATTTTTCCAATTTTTTTGGAAAAAATAACGCAAAAATATGGGATATTGAATTTTTTCATTTTTATGGGGAAATACATGAAAATTTGCATTCTAGTTTGTGAAAAACGTAAAAGTTGGTATTTTATTGGGAAAAAACGTAAAACAAAAGAAAACAAAATCTTGGGCATTTTTCCAATTTTTTGGAGAAAAAACTCAAAAAAATGGTATATTGCATTTTTTCATTATTTTGGTTAAAAACATGAAAATTTGCATTTTGGTTTGTGAAAATAGTAAATATTTTTATTTTTTTGGGAAAAAACGTAAAACAAAAGAAAACAAAATCTTGGTCATTTTTCCAATTTTTTGGAGAAAAAACGCAAAAGAATGGTAAATTAAATTTTTTCATTTTTTTGGGGAAATACTTGAAAATTTGCATTCTAGTTTGTGAAAAACGTAAAAAAATGTATTTTTGGGGGGAAAAACTTAAAAAAAAGCAAAAAAAAATTATTTTGAGCATTTTTCCAATTTTATGGAGAAAAAACGCAAAAAATGGAATATTGAATTTTTTCATTTTTTTTGTTAAAAACATGAAAATTCGCATTTTGGTTTGTGAATAAAGTAAAAATTTGTATTTTTGGGGGGAAAAACTTAAAGAAAAACAAAAAAAAAATTTGGGCATTTTCCCAATTTTTTGCAGAAAAAACGCAAAAAAATGGTAAATTGAATTTTTTCATTTTTTTGGTTAAAAATATGAAAATTTGCATTTTGGTTTGTGAAAATAGTAAAAATTTTTATTTTTTTGGGAAAAAACGTAAAACAAAAGAAAACAAAATCTTGGGCATTTTTCCAATTTTTTGGAGAAAAAACGCAAAAAAATGGTATATTGAATTTTTTCATTTTTTTGGTCAAAAACATGAAAATTCGCATTTTGGTTTGTGAAAAAACGTAAAAATATATATTTTTTGGGGGGAATAACTTAAAAAAAAACAAAAAAAAATTTTGGGCATTTTTCCAATTTTTTGGAGAAAAAACGCAAAAAAATGCTAAATTGAATTTTTTCACTTTTTTGGTTAAAAACATGAAAATTCACATTTTGGTTAGTAAAAAACGTAAAAATTTGTATATTATTAAGGAAAAACGTAAAACAAAAAAACAAGCAATTTTTGGGCATTTTTCCAATTTTTTGGAAAAATATAACGCAAAAAAATGGGATATTGAATTTTTTCATTTTTATGGGTGAAATACATGAAAATTTGCATTCTAGTTTGTGAAAAACGTAAAAGTTCGCATTTTGGTTTGTGAAAAACGTAAAAATATATATTTTTGGGGGGAATAACTTAAAAAAAAAAAAAAAAAAAATTTTGGGCATTTTTCCAATTTTTTGGAGAAAAAACGCAAAAAAATGCTAAATTGAATTTTTCCACTTTTTTGGTTAAAAACATGAAAATTCACATTTTGGTTAGTAAAAAACGTAAAAATTTGTATATTATTAAGGAAAAACGTAAAACAAAAAAACAAGCAATTTTTGGGCATTTTTCCAATTTTTTTGAAAAAAATAACGAAAAATATGGGATATTGAATTTTTTCATTTTTATGGGGAAATACATGAAAATTTGCATTCTAGTTTGTGAAAAACGTAAAAGTTGGTATTTTATTGGGAAAAAACGTAAAACAAAAGAAAACAAAATCTTGGGCATTTTTCCAATTTTTTTGAGAAAAAACGCAAAAAAATGGTATATTGCATTTTTTCATTATTTTGGTTAAAAACATGAAAATTTGCATTTTGGTTTGTGAAAATAGTAAATATTTTTATTTTTTTGGGAAAAAACGTAAAACAAAAGAAAACAAAATCTTGGGCATTTTTCCAATTTTTTGGAGAAAAAACGCAAAAAAATGGTAAATTGAATTTTTTCATTTTTTTGGGGAAATACATGAAAATTTGCATTCTAGTTTGTGAAAAACGTAAAAATTTGTATTTTTGGGGGAAAAACTTAAAAAAAACAAAAAAAAATATTTTGAGCATTTTTCCAATTTTATGGAGAAAAAACGCAAAAAATGTAATATTGAATTTTTTCATTTTTTTTTGTTAAAAACATGAAAATTCGCATTTTGGTTTGTGAATAAAGTAAAAATTTGTATTTTTGGGGGGAAAAACTTAAAGAAAAACAAAAAAAAAATTTGGGCATTTTCCCAATTTTTTTGCAGAAAAAACGCAAAAAAATGGTAAATTGAATTTTTTCATTTTTTTTGGGGAAATACATGAAATTAGCATTCTAGTTTGTGAAAAACGTAAAAGTTAGTATTTTATTGGGGAAAAACTTAAAAAAAAACAAGAAAAAAATTTTGGGCATTTTTCCAATTTTTTGGAGAAAAAACGCCAAAAAATGGTATATTGAATTTTTTCATTTTTTTGGTCAAAAACATGAAAATTCGCATCTTGGTTTGTGAAAAACGTAAAAATATATATTTTTGGGGGGAAATACTTAAAAAAAAACAAAGAAAAAATGTTGGTCATTTTTCCAATTTTTTGGAGAAAAAACGCGAAAAAAATTGTATATTGAATTTTTTCATTTTTTTGGTTAAAAACATGAAAATTCCCATTTTGGTTTGTGAAAAACGTAAAATATTTGTATTTTTGGGGGGAAAAACTAAAAAAAAACAAAAAAAAAATGTTGGGCATTTTTCCAATTTTTTGGAGAAAAAACGCAAAAAAATGCTAAATTGAATTTTTTCACTTTTTTGGTTAAAAACATGAAAATTCACATTTTGGTTAGTAAAAAACGTAAAAATTTGTATATTATTAAGGAAAAACGTAAAACAAAAAAACAAGCAATTTTTGGGCATTTTTCCAATTTTTTTGAAAAAAATAACGAAAAATATGGGATATTGAATTTTTTCATTTTTATGGGGAAATACATGAAAATTTGCATTCTAGTTTGTGAAAAACGTAAAAGTTGGTATTTTATTGGGGAAAAACGTAAAACAAAAGAAAACAAAATCTTGGGCATTTTTCCAATTTTTTGGAGAAAAAACGCAAAAAAATGGTATATTGCATTTTTTCATTATTTTGGTTAAAAACATGAAAATTTGCATTTTGGTTTGTGAAAATAGTAAATATTTTTATTTTTTTGGGAAAAAACGTAAAACAAAAGAAAACAAAATCTTGGTCATTTTTCCAATTTTTTGGAGAAAAAACGCAAAAGAATGGTAAATTGAATTTTTTCATTTTTTTGGGGAAATACTTGAAAATTTGCATTCTAGTTTGTGAAAAACGTAAAAAAATGTATTTTTGGGGGGAAAAACTTAAAAAAAAGCAAAAAAAATTATTTTGAGCATTTTTCCAATTTTATGGAGAAAAAACGCAAAAAATGGAATATTGAATTTTTTCATTTTTTTGTTAAAAACATGAAAATTCGCATTTTGGTTTGTGAATAAAGTAAAAATTTGTATTTTTGGGGGAAAAACTTAAAGAAAAACAAAAAAAAAAATTTGGGCATTTTCCCAATTTTTTGCAGAAAAAACGCAAAAAAATGGTAAATTGAATTTTTTCATTTTTTTGGGGAAATACATGAAAATTTGCATTTTGGTTTGTGAAAATAGTAAATTTTTTTATTTTTTTGGGGAAAAACGTAAAACAAAACAAAACAAAAACTTGGGAATTTTTCCAATTTTTTGGAGAAAAAACGCAAAAAATGGTATATTGAATTTTTTCATTTTTTTGGTTAAAAACATGAAAATTTGCATTTTGGTTTGTGAAAATAGTAAAAATTTTTATTTTTTTGGGGAAAAACGTAAAACAAAAAAAAACAAAATCTTGGGCATTTTTCCAATTTTTTGGAGAAAAAACGCAAAAAAATGGTATATTGAATTTTTTCATTTTTTTGGTCAAAAACATGAAAATTCGCATTTTGGTTTGTGAAAAACGTAAAAATATATATTTTTGGGGGGAAAAACTTAAAAAAAAACAAAAAAAAAATTTTGGGCATTTTTCCAATTTTTTGGAGAAAAAACGCAAAAAAATGCTAAATTGAATTTTTTCACTTTTTTGGTTAAAAACATGAAAATTCACATTTTGGTTAGTAAAAAACGTAAAAATTTGTATATTATTAAGGAAAAACGTAAAACAAAAAAACAAGCAATTTTTGGGCATTTTTCCAATTTTTTTGAGAAAAATAACGCAAAAATATGGGATATTGAATTTTTTCATTTTTATGGGGAAATACATGAAAATTTGCATTCTAGTTTGTGAAAAACGTAAAAGTTCGCATTTTGGTTTGTGAAAAACGTAAAAATATATATTTTTGGGGGGAAAAACTAAAAAAAAAACAAAAAAAAATTTTGGGCATTTTTCCAATTTTTTGGAGAAAAAACGCAAAAAAATGCTAAATTGAATTTTTTCATTTTTTTGGTTAAAAACATGAAAATTCACATTTTGGTTAGTAAAAAACGTAAAAATTTGTATATTATTAAGGAAAAACGTAAAACAAAAAAACAAGCAATTTTTGGGCATTTTTCCAATTTTTTTGGAAAAAATAACGCAAAAATATGGGATATTGAATTTTTTCATTTTTATGGGGAAATACATGAAAATTTGCATTCTAGTTTGTGAAAAACGTAAAAGTTGGTATTTTATTGGGGAAAAACGTAAAACAAAAAAAAACAAAATCTTGGGCATTTTTCCAATTTTTTTGAGAAAAAACGCAAAAAAATGGTATATTGAATTTTTTCATTATTTTGGTTAAAAACATGAAAATTTGCATTTTGGTTTGTGAAAAAAGTAAAAATTTTTATTTTTTGGGAAAAAACGTAAAACAAAAGAAAACAAAATCTTGGGCATTTTTCCAATTTTTTGGAGAAAAAACGCAAAAAAATGGTAAATTGAAATTTTTCATTTTTTTGGTCAAAAACATGAAAATTTGCATTCTAGTTTGTGAAAAACGTAAAAATTTGTATTTTTGGGGGGAAAAACTTAAAAAAAAACAAAAAAAAATATTTTGAGCATTTTTCCAATTTTATGGAGAAAAAACGCAAAAAATGGAATATTGAATTTTTTCATTTTTTTTTGTTAAAAACATGAAAATTCGCATTTTGGTTTGTGAATAAAGTAAAAATTTGTATTTTTGGGGGGAAAAACTTAAAGAAAAACAAAAAAAAATTTTGGGCATTTTCCCAATTTTTTGCAGAAAAAACGCAAAAAAATGGTAAATTGAATTTTTTCATTTTTTTGGGGAAATACATGAAAATTAGCATTCTAGTTTGTGAAAAACGTAAAAGTTAGTATTTTATTGGGGAAAAACTTAAAAAAAAACAAAAAAAAATTTTGGGCATTTTTCCAATTTTTTGGAGAAAAAACGCAAAAAATGGTATATTGAATTTTTTCATTTTTTTGGTTAAAAATTTGGTTTGTGAAAAACGTAAAATATTTGTATTTTTGGGGGGAAAAACTAAAAAAAAAAAACAAAAAAAAAAAATGTTGGGCATTTTTCCAATTTTTTGGAGAAAAAACGCAAAAAAATGCTAAATTGAATTTTTTCACTTTTTTGGTTAAAAACATGAAAATTCACATTTTGGTTAGTAAAAAACGTAAAAATTTGTATATTATTAAGGAAAAACGTAAAACAAAACAACAAGCAATTTTTGGGCATTTTTCCAATATTTTTGAAAAAAATAACGAAAAATATGGGATATTGAATTTTTTCATTTTTATGGGGAAATACATGAAAATTTGCATTCTAGTTTGTGAAAAACGTAAAAGTTGGTATTTTATTGGGGAAAAACTTAAAAAAAAACAAGAAAAAAATTTTGGGCATTTTTCCAATTTTTTGGAGAAAAAACGCAAAAAAATGGTATATTGAATTTTTTCATTTTTTTGGTTAAGAACATGAAAATTCACATTTTGGTTTGTGAAAATACGTAAAAATTTTTATTTTTTTGGGGAAAAACGTAAAAAAAAAGAAAAACAAAATCTTGGGCATTTTTCCAATTTTTTGGAGAAAAAACGCAAAAAAATGGTATATTGAATTTTTTCATTTTTTTGGTCAAAAACATGAAAATTCGCATTTTGGTTTGTGAAAAACGTAAAAATATATATTTTTGGGGGGAAAAACTTAAAAAAAAACAAAGAAAAAATGTTGGGCATTTTTCCAATTTTTTGGAGAAAAAACGCGAAAAAAATGGTATATTGAATTTTTTCATTTTTTTGGTTAAAAACATGAAAATTCCCATTTTGGTTTGTGAAAAACGTAAAATATTTGTATTTTTGGGGGGAAAAACTAAAAAAAAAACAAAAAAAAAATGTTGGGCATTTTTCCAATTTTTTGGAGAAAAAACGCAAAAAAATGCTAAATTGAATTTTTCACTTTTTTGGTTAAAAACATGAAAATTCACATTTTGGTTAGTAAAAAACGTAAAAATTTGTATATTATTAAGGAAAAACGTAAAACAAAAAAACAAGCAATTTTTGGGCATTTTTCCAATTTTTTTGAAAAAAATAACGAAAAATATGGGATATTGAATTTTTTCATTTTTATGGGGAAATACATGAAAATTTGCATTCTAGTTTGTGAAAAACGTAAAAGTTGGTATTTTATTGGGGAAAAACTTAAAAAAAAAACAAAAAAAAAATTTTGGGCATTTTTCCAATTTTTTGGAGAAAAAACGCCAAAAAATGGTATATTGAATTTTTTCATTTTTTTTGGTTAAGAACATGAAAATTCACATTTTGGTTTGTGAAAAACGTAAAAATTTGTATTTTTGGGGGGAAAAACTTAAAAAAAAACAAAAAAAATTATTTTGAGCATTTTTCCAATTTTATGGAGAAAAAACGCAAAAAATGGAATATTGAATTTTTTCATTTTTTTTGTTAAAAACATGAAAATTCGCATTTTGGTTTGTGAATAAAGTAAAAATTTGTATTTTTGGGGGGGAAAAACTTAAAGAAAAACAAAAAAAAAATTTGGGCATTTTCCCAATTTTTTGCAGAAAAAACGCAAAAAAATGGTAAATTGAATTTTTTCATTTTTTTGGGGAAATACATGAAAATTTGCATTCTAGTTTGTGAAAAACGTAAAAGTTGGTATTTTATTGGGGAAAAACTTAAAAAAAAAACAAAAAAAAATTTTAGGCATTTTTCCAATTTTTTGGAGAAAAAACGCAAAAAATGGTATATTGAATTTTTTCATTTTTTTGGTTAAAAACATGAAAATTTGCATTTTGGTTTGTGAAAATAGTAAAAATTTTTATTTTTTTGGGAAAAAACGTAAAACAAAAGAAAACAAAATCTTGGGCATTTTTCCAATTTTTTGGAGAAAAAACGCAAAAAAATGGTATATTGAATTTTTTCATTTTTTTGGTTAAAAACATGAAAATTCCCATTCTGGTTTGTGAAAAACGTAAAATATTTGTATTTTTGGGGGGAAAAACTAAAAAAAAACAAAAAAAAAAATTTTGGGCATTTTTCCAATTTTTTGGAGAAAAAACGCAAAAAAATGCTAAATTGAATTTTTTCACTTTTTTGGTTAAAAACATGAAAATTCACATTTTGGTTAGTAAAAAACGTAAAAATTTGTATATTATTAAGGAAAAACGTAAAACAAAAAAAACAAGCAATTTTTGGGCATTTTTTCAATTTTTTGGAAAAAATAACGAAAAATATGGGATAATGAATTTTTTCATTTTTATGGGGAAATACATGAAAATTTTGCATTCTAGTTTGTGAAAAACGTAAAAGTTGGTATTTTATTGAGGAAAAACTTAAAAAAAAACAAGAAAAAAATTTTGGGCATTTTTCCAATTTTTTGGAGAAAAAACGCCAAAAAATGGTATATTGAATTTTTTCATTTTTTTGGTTAAGAACATGAAAATTCACATTTTGGTTTGTGAAAAACGTAAAAATTTGTATTTTTGGGGGGGAAAAACTTAAAAAAAAACAAAAAAAAAATTTTGGGCATTTTTCCAATTTTTTGGAGAAAAAACGCAAAAAATGGAATATTGAATTTTTTCATTTTTTTGGTTAAAAACATGAAAATTCGCATTTTGGTTTGTGAAAAAAGTAAAAATTTGTATTTTTTTGGGGAAAAACGTAAAACAAAAGAAAACAAAATCTTGGGCATTTTTCCAATTTTTTGGAGAAAAAACGCAAAAAAATGGTATATTGAATTTTTTCATTTTTTTGGTTAAAAACATGAAAATTCCCATTCTGGTTTGTGAAAAGCGTAAAATATTTGTATTTTTGGGGGGAAAAACTAAAAAAAAACAAACAAAAAAAAAGAATGTTGGGCATTTTTCCAATTTTTTGGAGAAAAAACGCAAAAAAAATGCTAAATTGAATTTTTTCACTTTTTTGGTTAAAAACATGAAAATTCACATTTTGGTTAGTGAAAAACGTAAAAATTTGTATATTATTAAGGAAAAACGTAAAACAAAACAACAAGCAATTTTTGGGCATTTTTCCAATATTTTTGAAGAAAATAACGCAAAAATATGGGATATTGAATTTTTTCATTTTTAATGGGGAAATACATGAAAATTTGCATTCTAGTTTGTGAAAAACGTAAAAGTTTGTATTTTATTGGGGAAAAACTTAAAAAAAACAAGAAAAAAATTTTGGGCATTTTTCCAATTTTTTGGAGAAAAAACGCCAAAAAATGGTATATTGAATTTTTTCATTTTTTTTGGTTAAAAACATGAAAATTCACATTTTGGTTTGTGAAAAACGTAAAAATTTGTATTTTTTGGGGGAACAACTAAAAAAAAAACAAAAAAAAAATTTTGGGCATTTTTCCAATTTTTTGGAGAAAAAACGCAAAAAAATGGAATATTGAATTTTTTCATTTTTTTTGGTTAAAAACATGAAAATTCGCATTTTGGTTTGTGAATAAACGTAAAAATTTGTATTTTTTGGGGAAAAACTTAAAGAAAAACAAAAAAAAATTTTGGGCATTTTTCCAATTTTTTGGAGAAAAAACGCAAAAAAATGGTAAATTGAATTTTTTCATTTTTTTGGGGAAATACATGAAAATTTGCATTCTAGTTTGTGAAAAACGTAAAAGTTAGTATTTTATTGGGGAAAAACTTAAAAAAAAACAAAAAAAAAATTTTGGGCATTTTTCCAATTTTTTGGAGAAAAAACGCAAAAAATGGTATATTGAATTTTTTCATTTTTTTGGTTAAAAACATGAAAATTCCCATTTTGGTTTGTGAATAAAGTAAAAATTTGTATTTTTTTGGGGAAAAACGTAAAACAAAAGAAAACAAAATCTTGGGCATTTTTCCAATTTTTTGGAGAAAAAACGCGAAAAAATGGTATATTGAATTTTTTCATTTTTTTGGTTAAAAACATGAAAATTCACATTTTGGTTTGTGAAAAACGTAAAAATTTGTATTTTTGGGGGGAAAAACTTAAAAAAAAACAAAAAAAAAATTTTGGGCATTTTTCCAATTTTTTGGAGAAAAAACGCAAAAAAATGCTAAATTGAATTTTTTCACTTTTTTGGTTAAAAACATGAAAATTCACATTTTGGTTAGTAAAAAACGTAAAAATTTGTATATTATTAAGGAAAAACGTAAAACACAAAAAACAAGCAATTTTTGGGCATTTTTTTCAATTTTTTTGAAAAAAATAACGAAAAATATGGGATATTGAATTTTTTCATTTTTATGGGGAAATACATGAAAATTTGCATTCTAGTTTGTGAAAAACGTAAAAGTTGGTATTTTATTGGGGAAAAACTTAAAAAAAACAAGAAAAAAATTTTGGGCATTTTTCCAATTTTTTGGAGAAAAAACGCAAAAAAATGGTATATTGAATTTTTTCATTTTTTTGGTTAAAAACATGAAAATTCCCATTTTGGTTTGTGAAAAACGTAAAATATTTGTATTTTTGGGGGGAAAAACTAAAAAAAAAAACAAAAAAAAAATTTTGGGCATTTTTCCAATTTTTTGGAGAAAAAACGCAAAAAAATGCTAAATTGAATTTTTTCACTTTTTTGGTTAAAAACATGAAAATTCACATTTTGGTTAGTAAAAAACGTAAAAATTTGTATATTATTAAGGAAAAACGTAAAACAAAAAAACAAGCAATTTTTGGGCATTTTTCCAATTTTTTTGAAAAAAATAACGAAAAATATGGGATATTGAATTTTTTCATTTTTATGGGGAAATACATGAAAATTTGCATTCTAGTTTGTGAAAAACGTAAAAGTTGGTATTTTATTGGGGAAAAACTTAAAAAAAAACAAGAAAAAAATTTTGGGCATTTTTCCAATTTTTTGGAGAAAAAACGCCAAAAAATGGTATATTGAATTTTTTCATTTTTTTTGGTTAAGAACATGAAAATTCACATTTTGGTTTGTGAAAAACGTAAAAATTTGTATTTTTGGGGGGAAAAACTTAAAAAAAAGCAAAAAAATTATTTTGAGCATTTTTCCAATTTTATGGAGAAAAAACGCAAAAAAATGGAATATTGAATTTTTTCATTTTTTTTGTTAAAAACATGAAAATTCGCATTTTGGTTTGTGAATAAAGTAAAAATTTGTATTTTTGGGGGAAAAACTTAAAGAAAAAAAAAAAAAATTTGGGCATTTTCCCAATTTTTTGCAGAAAAAACGCAAAAAAATGGTAAATTGAATTTTTTCACTTTTTTGGTGAAATACATGAAAATTAGCATTCTAGTTTGTGAAAAACGTAAAAGTTAGTATTTTATTGGG
This sequence comes from Drosophila siamana, assembly GCA_035047445.1. NCBI lineage: Eukaryota > Metazoa > Arthropoda > Insecta > Diptera > Drosophilidae > Drosophila > Drosophila siamana. The sequence goes on along the minus strand of JAWNPP010000105.1, from coordinate 35,926 downwards.
GAAAAACTTAAAAAAAAACAAAAAAAAATTTTGGGCATTTTTCCAATTTTTTGGAGAAAAAACGCAAAAAATGGTATATTGAATTTTTTCATTTTTTTGGTTAAAAACATGAAAATTCGCATTTTGGTTTGTGAAAAACGTAAAAATATATTTTTTTGGGGGGAAAAACTTAAAAAAAACAAAGAAAAAATGTTGGGCATTTTTCCAATTTTTTGGAGAAAAAACGCGAAAAAATGGTATATTGAATTTTTTCATTTTTTTTGGTTAAAAACATGAAAATTCCCATTTTGGTTTGTGAAAAACGTAAAATATTTGTATTTTTGGGGGGAAAAACTAAAAAAAAACAAAAAAAAAAATGTTGGGCATTTTTCCAATTTTTTGGAGAAAAAACGCAAAAAAATGCTAAATTGAATTTTTTCACTTATTTGGTTAAAAACATGAAAATTCACATTTTGGTTAGTAAAAAACGTAAAAATTTGTATATTATTAAGGAAAAACGTAAAACAAAACAACAAGCAATTTTTGGGCATTTTTCCAATATTTTTGAAAAAAATAACGAAAAATATGGGATATTGAATTTTTTAATTTTTAATGGGGAAATACATGAAAATTTGCATTCTAGTTTGTGAAAAACGTAAAAGTTGGTATTTTATTGGGGAAAAACTTAAAAAAAACAAGAAAAAAATTTTGGGCATTTTTCCAATTTTTTTGGGAAAAAACGCAAAAAAATGGTATATTGAATTTTTTCATTTTTTTGGTTAAGAACATGAAAATTCACATTTTGGTTTGTGAAAAACGTAAAAATTTGTATTTTTGGGGGGAAAAACTTAAAAAAAAGCAAAAAAAATATTTTGAGCATTTTTCCAATTTTATGGAGAAAAAACGCAAAAAATGGAATATTGAATTTTTTCATTTTTTTTTGTTAAAAACATGAAAATTCGCATTTTGGTTTGTGAATAAAGTAAAAATTTGTATTTTTTGGGGGAAAAACTTAAAAAAAAACAAAAAAAAATTTTGGGCATTTTTCCAATTTTTTGCAGAAAAAACGCAAAAAAATGGTAATATTGAATTTTTTCATTTTTTTGGGGAAATACATGAAAATTTGCATTCTAGTTTGTGAAAAACGTAAAAGTTGGTATTTTATTGGGGAAAAACTTAAAAAAAAAACAAAAAAAAAATTTTGGGCATTTTTCCAATTTTTTGGAGAAAAAACGCAAAAAATGGTATATTGAATTTTTTCATTTTTTTGGTTAAAAACATGAAAATTCCCATTTTGGTTTGTGAAAAAAGTAAAAATTTGTATTTTTTTGGGAAAAAACGTAAAACAAAAGAAAACAAAATCTTGGGCATTTTTCCAATTTTTTGGAGAAAAAACGCGAAAAAATGGTATATTGAATTTTTTCATTTTTTTGGTTAAAAACATGAAAATTCACATTTTGGTTTGTGAAAAACGTAAAAATTTGTATTTTTGGGGGGAAAAACTTAAAAAAAAAACAAAAAAAAAAAATTTTGGGCATTTTTCCAATTTTTTGGAGAAAAAACGCAAAAAAATGCTAAATTGAATTTTTTCACTTTTTTGGTTAAAAACATGAAAATTCACATTTTGGTTAGTAAAAAACGTAAAAATTTGTATATTATTAAGGAAAAACGTAAAACACAAAAAACAAGCAATTTTTGGGCATTTTTTTCAATTTTTTTGAAAAAAATAACGAAAAATATGGGATAATGAATTTTTTCATTTTTATGGGGAAATACATGAAAATTTTGCATTCTAGTTTGTGAAAAACGTAAAAGTTGGTATTTTATTGGGGAAAAACTTAAAAAAAACAAGAAAAAAATTTTGGGCATTTTTCCAATTTTTTGGAGAAAAAACGCAAAAAAATGGTATATTGAATTTTTTCATTTTTTTGGTTAAAAACATGAAAATTCCCATTTTGGTTTGTGAAAAACGTAAAATATTTGTATTTTTGGGGGGAAAAACTAAAAAAAAAACAAAAAAAAATTTTGGGCATTTTTCCAATTTTTTGGAGAAAAAACGCAAAAAAATGCTAAATTAAATTTTTTCACTTTTTTGGTTAAAAACATGAAAATTCACATTTTGGTTAGTAAAAAACGTAAAAATTTGTATATTATTAAGGAAAAACGTAAAACAAAAAAACAAGCAATTTTTGGGCATTTTTCCAATTTTTTTGAAAAAAATAACGAAAAATATGGGATATTGAATTTTTTCATTTTTATGGGGAAATACATGAAAATTTGCATTCTAGTTTGTGAAAAACGTAAAAGTTGGTATTTTTTTGGGGAAAAACTTAAAAAAAAACAAGAAAAAAATTTTTGGCATTTTTCCAATTTTTTGGAGAAAAAACGCCAAAAAATGGTATATAGAATTTTTTCATTTTTTTGGTTAAGAACATGAAAATGCACATTTTGGTTTTTGAAAAACGTAAAAATTTGTATTTTTGGGGGGAAAAACTTAAAAAAAAGCAAAAAAATTATTTTGAGCATTTTTCCAATTTTATGGAGAAAAAACGCAAAAAATGGAATATTGAATTTTTTCATTTTTTTTGTTAAAAACATGAAAATTCGCATTTTGGTTTGTGAATAAAGTAAAAATTTGTATTTTTGGGGGAAAAACTTAAAGAAAAAAAAAAAAAATTTGGGCATTTTCCCAATTTTTTGCAGAAAAAACGCAAAAAAATGGTAAATTGAATTTTTTCACTTTTTTGGGGAAATACATGAAAATTAGCATTCTAGTTTGTGAAAAACGTAAAAGTTAGTATTTTATTGGGGAAAAACTTAAAAAAAAACAAAAAAAAAATTTTGGGCATTTTTCCAATTTTTTAGAGAAAAAACGCAAAAAATGGTATATTGAATTTTTTCATTTTTTTGGTTAAAAACATGAAAATTCGCATTTTGGTTTGTGAAAAACGTAAAAATATATATTTTTGGGGGGAAAAACTTAAAAAAAACAAAGAAAAAATGTTGGGCATTTTTCCAATTTTTTGGAGAAAAAACGCGAAAAAATGGTATATTGAATTTTTTCATTTTTTTGGTTAAAAACATGAAAATTCCCATTTTGGTTTGTGAAAAACGTAAAATATTTGTATTTTTGGGGGGAAAAACTAAAAAAAAACAAAAAAAAAAAATGTTGGGCATTTTTCCAATTTTTTGGAGAAAAAACGCAAAAAAATGCTAAATTGAATTTTTTCACTTATTTGGTTAAAAACATGAAAATTCACATTTTGGTTAGTAAAAAACGTAAAAATTTGTATATTATTAAGGAAAAACGTAAAACAAAACAACAAGCAATTTTTGGGCATTTTTCCAATATTTTTGAAAAAAATAACGAAAAATATGGGATATTGAATTTTTTCATTTTTATGGGGAAATACATGAAAATTTGCATTCTAGTTTGTGAAAAACGTAAAAGTTGGTATTTTATTGGGGAAAAACTTAAAAAAAAACAAAAAAAAATTTTGGGCATTTTTCCAATTTTTTGGAGAAAAAACGCAAAAAAATGGTATATTGAATTTTTTCATTTTTTTGGTTAAGAACATGAAAATTCACATTTTGGTTTGTGAAAAACGTAAAAATTTGTATTTTTGGGGGGAAAAACTTAAAAAAAAAGCAAAAAAAATATTTTGAGCATTTTTCCAATTTTATGGAGAAAAAACGCAAAAAATGGAATATTGAATTTTTTCATTTTTTTCGTTAAAAACATGAAAATTCGCATTTTGGTTTGTGAAAAACGTAAAATATTTGTATTTTTGGGGGAAAAACTAAAAAAAAAACAAAAAAAAATTTTGGGCATTTTTCCAATTTTTTGGAGAAAAAACGCAAAAAAATGGTAAATTGAATTTTTTCATTTTTTTGGGGAAATACATGAAAATTTGCATTCTAGTTTGTGAAAAACGTAAAAGTTGGTATTTTATTGGGGAAAAACTTAAAAAAAAACAAACAAAAATTTTGGGCATTTTTCCAATTTTTTGGAGAAAAAACGCCAAAAAATGGTATATTGAATTTTTCATTTTTTTGGTTAAGAACATGAAAATTCGCATTTTGGTTTGTGAAAAACGTAAAAATTTGTATTTTTGGGGGGAAAAACTTAAAAAAAAGCAAAAAAAAAATTTTGAGCATTTTTCCAATTTTTTGGAGAAAAAACGCAAAAAATGCGAATATTGAATTTTTTCATTTTTTTTGTTAAAAACATGAAAATTCACATTTTGGTTTAGTGAAAAACGTAAAAATTTGTATATTATTGAGGGAAAAACGTAAAACAAAAAAACAAGCAATTTTTGGGCATTTTTCCAATTTTTTTGAAAAAAATAACGAAAAATATGGGATATTGAATTTTTTCATTTTTATGGGGAAATACATGAAAATTTGCATTCTAGTTTGTGAAAAACGTAAAAGTTGGTATTTTATTGGGGAAAAACTTAAAAAAAAACAAGAAAAAAATGTTGGGCATTTTTCCAATTTTTTGGAGAAAAAACGCCAAAAAATGGTATATTGAATTTTTTCATTTTTTTGGTTAAGAACATGAAAATTCACATTTTGGTTTGTGAAAATAGTAAAAATTTTTATTTTTTTGGGGAAAAACGTAAAACAAAAGAAAACAAAATCTTGGGCATTTTTCCAATTTTTTGGAGAAAAAACGCAAAAAAATGGTATATTGAATTTTTTCATTTTTTTGGTCAAAAACATGAAAATTCGCATCTTGGTTTGTGAAAAACGTAAAAATATATATTTTTGGGGGAAAAACTTAAAAAAAAACAAAGAAAAAATGTTGGGCATTTTTCCAATTTTTTGGAGAAAAAACGCGAAAAAAATGGTATATTGAATTTTTTTATTTTTTTTGGTTAAAAACATGAAAATTCCCATTTTGGTTTGTGAAAAACGTAAAATATTTGTATTTTTGGGGGGAAAAACTAAAAAAAAAACAAAAAAAAATTTTAGGCATTTTTCCAATTTTTTGGAGAAAAAACGCAAAAAAATGCTAAATTGAATTTTTTCACTTTTTTGGTTAAAAACATGAAAATTCACATTTTGGTTAGTAAAAAACGTAAAAATTTGTATATTATTAAGGAAAAACGTAAAACAAAAAAACAAGCAATTTTTGGGCATTTTTCCAATTTTTTTGAAAAAAAATAACGAAAAATATGGGATATTGAATTTTTTCATTTTTATGGGGAAATACATGAAAATTTGCATTCTAGTTTGTGAAAAACGTAAAAGTTGGTATTTTATTGGGGAAAAACTTAAAAAAAAAACAAGAAAAAAATTTTGGGCATTTTTCCAATTTTTTGGAGAAAAAACGCCAAAAAATGGTATATTGAATTTTTTCATTTTTTTGGTTAAGAACATGAAAATTCACATTTTGGTTTGTGAAAAACGTAAAAATTTGTATTTTTGGGGGAAAAACTTAAAAAAAAGCAAAAAAAATTATTTTGAGCATTTTTCCAATTTTATGGAGAAAAAACGCAAAAAATGGAATATTGAATTTTTTCATTTTTTTTGTTAAAAACATGAAAATTCGCATTTTGGTCTTGTGAATAAAGTAAAAATTTGTATTTTTGGGGGGGAAAAACTTAAAAAAAAACAAAAAAAAATTTGGGCATTTTCCCAATTTTTTGCAGAAAAAACGCAAAAAAATGGTAAATTGAATTTTTTCATTTTTTTGGGGAAATACATGAAAATTTGCATTCTAGTTTGTGAAAAACGTAAAAGTTGGTATTTTATTAGGGAAAAACTTAAAAAAAAAACAAAAAAAAATTTTAGGCATTTTTCCAATTTTTTGGAGAAAAAACGCAAAAAATGGTATATTGAATTTTTTCATTTTTTTGGTTAAAAACATGAAAATTTGCATTTTGGTTTGTGAAAATACGTAAAAATTTTTATTTTTTGGGAAAAAACGTAAAACAAAAGAAAACAAAATCTTGGGCATTTTTCCAATTTTTTGGAGAAAAAACGCAAAAAATGGTATATTGAATTTTTTCATTTTTTTGGTTAAAAACATGAAAATTCGCATTTTGGTTTGTGAAAATAGTAAAAATTTTTATTTTTTTGGGAAAAAACGTAAAACAAAAGAAAACAAAATCTTGGGCATTTTTCCAATTTTTTTGAGAAAAAACGCCAAAAAATGGTATATTGAATTTTTTCATTTTTTTTTCAAAAACATGAAAATTCGCATTTTGGTTTGTGAAAAACGTAAAAATTTATATTTTTTGGGGGAAAAACTTAAAAAAAAACAAGAAAAAAATTTTTGGCATTTTTCCAATTTTTTGGAGAAAAAACGCGAAAAAATGGTATATTGAATTTTTTCATTTTTTTGGTTAAAAACATGAAAATTCCCATTTTGGTTTGTGAAAAACGTAAAATATTTGTATTTTTGGGGGGAAAAACTTAAAAAAAAACAAAAAAAAAATTTTGGGCATTTTTCCAATTTTTTGGAGAAAAAACGCGAAAAAATGGTATATTGAATTTTTTCATTTTTTTGGTTAAAAACATGAAAATTCCCATTTTGGTTTGTGAAAAACGTAAAATATTTGTATTTTTGGGGGGAAAAACTAAAAAAAAAACAAAAAAAAATGTTGAGCATTTATCCAATTTTTTGGAGAAAAAACGCAAAAAAATTCTAAATTGAATTTTTTCACTTTTTTGGTTAAAAACATGAAAATTCACATTTTGGTTAGTAAAAAACGTAAAAATTTGTATTTTTGGGGGGAAAAACTTAAAAAAAAGCAAAAATATTATTTGAGCATTTTTCCAATTTTATGGAGAAAAAACGCAAAAAATGGAATATTGAATTTTTTCATTTTTTTTGTTAAAAACATGAAAATTCGCATTTTGGTTTGTGAATAAAGTAAAAATTTGTATTTTTGGGGGGAAAAACTTAAAGAAAAACAAAAAAAAAATTTGGGCATTTTCCCAAATTTTTGCAGATAAAACGCAAATAAATGGTAAATTGAATTTTTTCATTTTTTTTGGGGAAATACATGAAAATTCCCATTTTGGTTTGTGAAAATAGTAAAAATTTTTATTTTTTTGGGAAAAAACGTAAAACAAAAGAAAACAAAATCTTGGGCATTTTTCCAATTTTTTGGAGAAAAAACGCCAAAAAATGGTATATTGAATTTTTTCATTTTTTTGGTTAAGAACATGAAAATTCACATTTTGGTTTGTGAAAAACGTAAAAATTTGTATTTTTGGGGAGAAAAACTTAAAAAAAGCAAAAAAAATTATTTTGAGCATTTTTCCAATTTTATGGAGAAAAAACGCAAAAAATGGAATAATGAATTTTTTCATTTTTTTTGTCAAAAACATGAATATTCGCATTTTGGTTTGTGAAAAAAGTAAAAATTTTTATTTTTTTGGGAAAAAACGTAAAACAAAAGAAAACAAAATGTTGGGCATTTTTCCAATTTTTTGGAGAAAAAACGCAAAAAAATGGTGTATTGAATTTTTTCATTTTTTTGGTCAAAAACATGAAAATTCGCATTTTGGTTTGTGAAAAACGTAAAAATATATATTTTTGGGGGGAAAAACTTAAAAAAAAACAAAAAAATTATTTTGAGCATTTTTGCAGTTTTATGGAGAAAAAACGCAAAAAATGGAATATTGTTTTTTCATTTTTTTTGTTAAAAACATGAAAATTCGCATTTTGGTTTGTGAATAAAGTAAAAATTTGTATTTTTGGGGGGAAAAACTTAAAAAAAAACAAAAAAAAAAATTTGGGCATTTTTCCAATTTTTTGCAGAAAAAACGCAAAAAAATGGTAAATTGAATTTTTTCATTTTTTTGGGGAAATACATGAAAATTCCCATTTTGGTTTGTGAAAATACGTAAAAAGTTTGTATTTTTTTGGGAAAAAACGTAAAACAAAAAGAAAACAAAATCTTGGGCATTTTTCCAATTTTTTGGAGAAAAAACGCCAAAAAATGGTATATTGAATTTTTTCATTTTTTTGGTTAAGAACATGAAAATTCACATTTTGGTGTGTGAAAAACGTAAAAATTTGTATATTATTAAGGAAAAACGTAAAACAAAAAAAACAAGCAATTTTTGGGCATTTTTACAATTTTTTTGAAAAAACGAAAATAACGGAATTAAATTTTTTCATTTTTATAGGGAAATACATGAAAATTTGCATTCTAGTTTGTGAAAAACGTAAAAGTTGTTATTTTATTGGGGAAAAACTTAAAAAAAAACAAGATAAATATTTTGGGCATTTTTCCAATTTTTTGGAGAAAAAACGCCAAAAAATGGTATATTGAATTTATCATTTTTTGGTTAAGAACATGAAAATTCGCATATTGGTTTGTGAAAACCGTAAAAATATATATTTTTGGGGGGAAAAACTTAAAAAAAAACAAAGCATTTTTCCAATTTTTTGGAGAAAAAACGCGAAAAAATGGTATATTGAATTTTTTCATTTTTTTGGTTAAAAACATGAAAATTCCCATTTTGGTTTGTGAAAAACGTAAAATATTTGTATTTTTGGGGGGAAAAACTAAAAAAAAAAACAAAAAAAATTTTGGGCATTTTTCCAATTTTTTTTGAAAAAACGCAAAACAACAAAAAAAAAATTTTGGGCATTTTTCCAATTTTTTGGAGAAAAAACGCGAAAAAATGGTATATTGAATTTTTTCATTTTTTTGGTTAAAAACATGAAAATTCCCATTTTGGTTTGTGAAAAACGTAAAATATTTGTAGTTTTGGGGGGAAAAACTAAAAAAAAAACAAAAAAAAAATTTTGGGCATTTTTCCAATTTTTTGGAGAAAAAACGCAAAAAAATGCTACATTGAATTTTTTCACTTTCTTGGTTAAAAACATGAAAATTCACATTTTGGTTAGTAAAAAACGTAAAAATTTGTATATTATTAAGGAAAAACGTAAAACAAAAAAAACAAGATATTTTTGGGCATTTTTCCAATTTTTTTGAAAAAAATAACGAAAAATATTTTTATGGGGAAATACATGAAAATTTGCATTCTAGTTTGTGAAAAACGTAAAAGTTGGTATTTTATTGGGGAAAAACTTAAAAAAAACAAGAAAAATATTTTGGGCATTTTTCCAATTTTTTGGAGAAAAAACGCAAAAAAATGGTATATTGAATTTTTTCATTTTTTTGGTCAAAAACATGAAAATTCACATTTTGGTTTGTGAAAAAAGTAAAAATTTGTATTTTTGGGGGGAAAAACTTAAAAAAAAGCAAAAAAATTATTTTGAGCATTTTTCCAGTTTTATGGAGAAAAAACGCAAAAAATGGAATATTGAATTTTTTCATTTTTTTTGTTAAAAACATGAAAATTCGCATTTTGGTTTGTGAATAAAGTAAAAATTTGTATTTTTGGGGGGAAAAACTTAAAGAAAAACAAAAAAAAAATTTGGGTATTTTCCCAATTTTTTGGAGAAAAAACGCAAAAAAATGGTAAATTGAATTTTTTCATTTTTTTGGGGAAATACATGAAAATTTCCATTTTGGTTTGTGAAAATAGTAAAAATTTTTATTTTTTTGGGAAAAAACGTAAAACAAAAGAAAACAAAATCTTGGGCATTTTTCCAATTTTTTGGAGAAAAAACGCAAAAAAATGGTATATTGAATTTTTTCATTTTTTTGGTCAAAAACATGAAAATTCGCATTTTGGTTTGTGAAAAACGTAAAAATATATATTTTTGGGGGGAAAAACTTAAAAAAAAGAAAGAAAAAATGTTGGGCATTTTTCCAATTTTTTGGAGAAAAAACGCGAAAAAATGGTATATTGAATTTTTTCATTTGTTTGGTCAAAAACATGAAAATTCGCTTTTTGGTTTGTGAAAAACGTAAAAATATATATTTTTGGGGGGAAAAACTTAAAAAGAAACAAAGAAAAAATGTTGGGCATTTTTCCAATTTTTTGGAGAAAAAATGCCAAAAAATGGTATATTTTTGGTTAAGAACATGAAAATTCGCATATTGGTTTGTGAAAACCGTAAAAATATATATTTTTGGGGGGAAAAACTTAAAAAAAAACAAAGAAAAAATGTTGGACATTTTTCCAATTTTTGGAGAAAAAACGCGAAAAAATGGTATATTGAATTTTTTCATTTTTTTGGTTAAAAACATGAAAATTCCCATTTTGGTTTGTGAAAAACGTAAAATATTTGTATTTTTGGGGGGAAAAACTAAAAAAAAAACAAAAAAAAATTTTGGGCATTTTTCCAATTTTTTTGAGAAAAAACGCAAAACAACAAAAAAAAAATTTTGGGCATTTTTCCAATTTTTTGGAGAAAAAACGCGAAAAAATGGTATATTGAATTTTTTCATTTTTTTGGTTAAAAACATGAAAATTCCCATTTTGGTTTGTGAAAAACGTAAAATATTTGTAGTTTTGGGGGGAAAAACTAAAAAAAAAACAAAAAAAAAATTTTGGGCATTTTTCCAATTTTTTGGAGAAAAAACGCAAAAAAATGCTACATTGAATTTTTTCACTTTCTTGGTTAAAAACATGAAAATTCACATTTTGGTTAGTAAAAAACGTAAAAATTTGTATATTATTAAGGAAAAACGTAAAACAAAAAAAACAAGCAATTTTTGGGCATTTTTCCAATTTTTTTGAAAAAAATAACGAAAAATATTTTTATGGGGAAATACATGAAAATTTGCATTCTAGTTTGTGAAAAACGTAAAAGTTGGTATTTTATTGGGGAAAAACTTAAAAAAAACAAGAAAAATATTTTGGGCATTTTTCCAATTTTTTGGAGAAAAAACGCAAAAAAATGGTATATTGAATTTTTTCATTTTTTTGGTCAAAAACATGAAAATTCACATTTTGGTTTGTGAAAAAAGTAAAAATTTGTATTTTTGGGGGGAAAAACTTAAAAAAAAGCAAAAAAATTATTTTGAGCATTTGTCCAGTTTTATGGAGAAAAAACGCAAAAAATGGAATATTGAATTTTTGCATTTTTTTTGTTAAAACATGAAAATTCGCATTTTGGTTTGTGAATAAAGTAAAAATTTGTATTTTTGGGGGGAAAAACTTAAAGAAAAACAAAAAAAAAATTTATGCATTTTCCCAATTTTTTGCAGAAAAAACGCAAAAAAATGGTAAATTGAATTTTTTCATTTTTTTGGGGAAATACATGAAAATTTTCATTTTGGTTTGTGAAAATAGTAAAAATTTTTATTTTTTTGGGAAAAAACGTAAAACAAAAGAAAACAAAATCTTGGGCATTTTTCCAATTTTTTGGAGAAAAAACGCGAAAAAATGGTATATTGAATTTTTTCATTTTTTTGGTCAAAAACATGAAAATTTGCATTTTGGTTTGTGAAAAACGTAAAAATATATATTTTTGGGGGGAAAAACTTAAAAAAAAACAAAAAAAAAATGTTGGGCATTTTTCCAATTTTTTGGAGAAAAAACGCGAAAAAATGGTATATTGAATTTTTTCATTTTTTTGGTTAAAATACATGAAAATTCCCATTTTGGTTTGTGAAAAACGTAAAATATTTGTATTATTGGGGGGAAAAACTAAAAAAAAACAAAAAAAAAATTTTGGGCATTTTTCCAATTTTTTGGAGAAAAAACGCAAAAAAAATGCTAAATTGAATTGTTTCACTTTTTTGGTTAAAAACATGAAAATTCACATTTTGGTTAGTAAAAAACGTAAAAATTTGTATATTATTAAGGAAAAACGTAAAACAAAAAAAAAAGCAATTTTTGGGCATTTTTCCAATTTTTTTGAAAAAAATAACGAAAAAATGGGATATTGAATTTTTTCATTTTTATGGGGAAATACATGAAAATTTGCATTCTAGTTTGTGAAAAACGTAAAAGTTGGTATTTTATTGGGGAAAAACTTAAAAAAAAACAAGAAAAAAATTTTGTGCATTTTTCCAATTTTTTGGAGAAAAAACGCAAAAAAATGGTATATTGAATTTTTTCATTTTTTTGGTCAAAAACATGAAAATTCGCATTTTGGTTTGTGAAAAACGTAAAAATATATATTTTTTGGGGGAAAAACTTAAAAAAAAACAAAGAAAAAATGTTGGGCATTTTTCCAATTTTTTGGAGAAAAAACGCGAAAAAATGGTATATTGATTTTTTCACTTTTTTGGTTAAAAACATGAAAATTCACATTTTGGTTTGTGAAAAACGTAAAAATTTGTATTTTTTGGGGGAAAAACTTAAAAAAAAAGCAAAAAAATTATTTGAGCATTTTTCCAATTTTTTGGAGAAAAAACGCAAAAAATGGAATATTGAATTTTTTTCATTTTTTTTGTTAAAAACATGAAAATTCGCATTTTGGTTTGTGAAAACCGTAAAAATATATATTTTTGGGGGGAAAAACTTAAAAAAAAACAAAGAAAAAATGTTGGACATTTTTCCAATTTTTTGGAGAAAAAACGCGAAAAAATGGTATATTGAATTTTTTCATTTTTTTGGTTAAAAACATGAAAATTCGCATTTTGGTTTGTGAAAACCGTAAAAATATATATTTTTGGGGGGAAAAACTTAAAAAAAACAAAGAAAAAATGTTGGACATTTTTCCAATTTTTTGGAGAAAAAACGCGAAAAAATGGTATATTGAATTTTTTCATTTTTTTGGTTAAAAACATGAAAATTCCCATTTTGGTTTGTGAAAAACGTAAAATATTTGTATTTTTGGGGGAAAAACTAAAAAAAAAACAAAAAAAAAATTTTGGGCATTTTTCCAATTTTTTGGAGAAAAAACGCAAAAAAATGCTACATTGAATTTTTTCACTTTTTTGGTTAAAAACATGAAAATTCACATTTTGGTTAGTAAAAAACGTAAAAATTTGTATATTATTAAGGAAAAACGTAACACAAAAAAACAAGCAATTTTTGGGCATTTTTCCAATTTTTTTGAAAAAAATAACGAAAAATATTTTTATGGGGAAATACATGAAAATTTGCATTCTAGTTTGTGAAAAACGTAAAAGTTGGTATTTTATTGGGGAAAAACTTAAAAAAAACAAGAAAAATATTTTGGGCATTTTTCCAATTTTTTGGAGAAAAAACGCAAAAAAATGGTATATTGAATTTTTTCATTTTTTTGGTCAAAAACATGAAAATTCACATTTTGGTTTGTGAAAAAAGTAAAAATTTGTATTTTTGGGGGGAAAAACTTAAAAAAAAGCAAAAAAATTATTTTGAGCATTTGTCCAGTTTTATGGAGAAAAAACGCAAAAAATGGAATATTGAATTTTTGCATTTTTTTTGTTAAAAACATGAAAATTCGCATTTTGGTTTGTGAATAAAGTAAAAATTTGTATTTTTGGGGGGAAAAACTTAAAGAAAAACAAAAAAAAAATTTGGGCATTTTCCCAATTTTTTGCAGAAAAAACGCAAAAAAATGGTAAATTGAATTTTTTCATTTTTTTGGGGAAATACATGAAAATTTTCATTTTGGTTTGTGAAAATAGTAAAAATTTTTATTTTTTTGGGAAAAAACGTAAAACAAAAGAAAACAAAATCTTGGGCATTTTTCCAATTTTTTGGAGAAAAAACGCAAAAAAATGGTATATTGAATTTTTTCATTTTTTTGGTCAAAAACATGAAAATTCGCATTTTGGTTTGTGAAAAACGTAAAAATATATATTTTTGGGGGAAAAACTTAAAAAAAAGAAAGAAAAAATGTTGGGCATTTTTCCAATTTTTTGGAGAAAAAACGCGAAAAAATGGTATATTGAATTTTTTCATTTTTTTGGTCAAAAACATGAAAATTCGCATTTTGGTTTGTGAAAAACGTAAAAATTTATATTTTTTGGGGGGAAAAACTTAAAAAAAAACAAAGAAAAAATGTTGGGCATTTTTCCAATTTTTTGGAGAAAAAATGCCAAAAAATGGTATATTGAATTTTTTCATTTTTTTGGTTAAAAACATGAAAATTCGCATTTTGGTTTGTGAAAACCGTAAAAATATATATTTTTGGGGGGAAAAACTTAAAAAAAAACAAAGAAAAAATGTTGGACATTTTTCCAATTTTTTGGAGAAAAAACGCGAAAAAATGGTATATTGAATTTTTTCATTTTTTTGGTTAAAAACATGAAAATTCCCATTTTGGTTTGTGAAAAACGTAAAATATTTGTATTTTTGGGGGAAAAACTAAAAAAAAAACAAAAAAAAATTTTGGGCATTTTTCCAATTTTTTTGAGAAAAAACGCAAAACAACAAAAAAAAAATTTTGGGCATTTTTCCAATTTTTTGGAGAAAAAACGCGAAAAAATGGTATATTGAATTTTTTCATTTTTTTGGTTAAAAATATGAAAATTCCCATTTTGGTTTGTGAAAAACATAAAATATTTGTAGTTTTGGGGGGAAAAACTAAAAAAAAAACAAAAAAAAAATTTTGGGCATTTTTCCAATTTTTTGGAGAAAAAAACGCAAAAAAATGCTACATTGAATTTTTTCACTTTCTTGGTTAAAAACATGAAAATTCACATTTTGGTTAGTAAAAAACGTAAAAATTTGTATATTATTAAGGAAAAACGTAAAACAAAAAAAACAAGCAATTTTTGGGCATTTTTCCAATTTTTTGAAAAAAATAACGAAAAATATTTTTATGGGGAAATACATGAAAATTTGCATTCTAGTTTGTGAAAAACGTAAAAGTTGGTATTTTATTGGGGAAAAACTTAAAAAAAACAAGAAAAATATTTTGGGCATTTTTCCAATTTTTTGGAGAAAAAACGCAAAAAAATGGTATATTGAATTTTTTCATTTTTTTGGTCAAAAACATGAAAATTCACATTTTGGTTTGTGAAAAAAGTAAAAATTTGTATTTTTGGGGGAAAAACTTAAAAAAAAGCAAAAAAATTATTTTGAGCATTTGTCCAGTTTTATGGAGAAAAAACGCAAAAAATGGAATATTGAATTTTTGCATTTTTTTTGTTAAAAACATGAAAATTCGCATTTTGGTTTGTGAATAAAGTAAAAATTTGTATTTTTGGGGGGAAAAACTTAAAGAAAAACAAAAAAAAATTTATGGGCATTTTCCCAATTTTTTGCAGAAAAAACGCAAAAAAATGGTAAATTGAATTTTTTCATTTTTTTGGGGAAATACATGAAAATTTTCATTTTGGTTTGTGAAAATAGTAAAAATTTTTATTTTTTTGGGAAAAAACGTAAAACAAAAGAAAACAAAATCTTGGGCATTTTTCCAATTTTTTGGAGAAAAAACGCAAAAAAATGGTATATTGAATTTTTTCATTTTTTTGGTCAAAAACATGAAAATTCGCATTTTGGTTTGTGAAAAACGTAAAAATATATATTTTTTGGGGGAAAAACTTAAAAAAAAACAAGAAAAAATGTTGGGCATTTTTCCAATTTTTTGGAGAAAAAACGCGAAAAAATGGTATATTGAATTTTTTCATTTTTTTGGTCAAAAACATGAAAATTCGCATTTTGGTTTGTGAAAAACGTAAAAATATATATTTTTGGGGGGAAAAACTTAAAAAGAAACAAAGAAAAAATGTTGGGCATTTTTCCAATTTTTTGGAGAAAAAACGCGAAAAAATGGTATATTGATTTTTTCACTTTTTTGATTAAAAACATGAAAATTCACATTTTGGTTTGTGAAAAACGTAAAAATTTGTATTTTTGGGGGGAAAAACTTAAAAAAAAGCAAAAAAATTATTTGAGCATTTTTCCAATTTTATGGAGAAAAAACGCAAAAAATGGAATATTGACTTTTTTCATTTTTTTTGTTAAAAACATGAAAATTCGCATTTTGGTTTGTGAAAACCGTAAAAATATATATTTTTGGGGGGAAAAACTAAAAAAAAAACAAAAAAAAATTTTGGGCATTTTTCCAATTTTTTGGAGAAAAAACGCCAAAAAATGGTATATTGAATTTTTTCATTTTTTTGGTTAAAAACATGAAAATTCCCATTTTGGTTTGTGAAAAACGTAAAATATTTGTATTTTTGGGGGGAAAAACTAAAAAAAAAAACAAAAAAAAAAATTTTGGGCATTTTTCCAATTTTTTGGAGAAAAAACGCAAAAAAATGCTAAATTGAATTTTTTCACTTTTTTGGTTAAAAACATGAAAATTCACATTTTGGTTAGTAAAAAACGTAAAAATTTGTATATTATTAAGGAAAAACGTAAAACAAAAAAACAAGCAATTTGTGGGCATTTTTCCAATTTTTTTGAAAAAAATAACGCAAAAATATGGGATATTGAATTTTTTCATTTTTATGGGGAAATACATGAAAATTTGCATTCTAGTTTGTGAAAAACGTAAAAGTTGGTATTTTATTGGGGAAAAACTTAAAAAAAAACAAGAAACAAATTTTGGGCATTTTTCCAATTTTTTGGAGAAAAAACGCCAAAAAATGGTATATTGAATTTTTTCATTTTTTTGGTTAAAAACATGAAAATTCACATTTTGGTTTGTGAAAAACGTAAAATATTTGTATTTTTGGGGGGAAAAACTTAGAAAAAAAACAAAAAAAAAATTTTGGGCATTTTTCCAATTTTTTGGAGAAAAAACGCAAAAAATGGTATATTGAATTTTTTCATTTTTTTGGTTAAAAACATGAAAATTCCCATTTTGGTTTGTGAAAATAGTAAAAATTTTTATTTTTTTGGGAAAAAACGTAAAACAAAAGATAACAAAATCTTAGGCATTTTTCCAATTTTTTGGAGAAAAAACGCAAAAAAATGGTATATTGAATTTTTTCATTTTTTTGGTCAAAAACATGAAAATTCGCATTTTGGTTAGTAAAAAACGTAAAAATTTGTATATTATTAAGGAAAAACGTAAAACAAAAAAACAAGCAATTTTTGGGCATTTTTCCAATTTTTTTGAAAAAAATAACGAAATTGAATATTTTTCATTTTTATAGGGAAATACATGAAAATTTGCATTCTAGTTTGTGAAAAACGTAAAAGTTGGTATTTTATTGGGGAAAAACTTAAAAAAAAACAAGAAAAATATTTTGGGCATTTTTCCAATTTTTTGGAGAAAAAACGCCAAAAAATGGTATATTTTTGGTTAAGAACATGAAAATTCGCATTTTGGTTTGTGAAAACCGTAAAAATATATATTTTTGGGGGGAAAAACTTAAAAAAAACAAAGAAAAAATGTTGGGCATTGTTCCAATTTTTTGGAGAAAAAACGCGAAAAAATGGTATATTGAATTTTTTCATTTTTTTTGGTTAAAAACATGAAAATTCCCATTTTGGTTTGTGAAAAACGTAAAATATTTGTATTTTTGGGGGGAAAAACTAAAAAAAAAACAAAAAAAAATTTTGGGCATTTTTCCAATTTTTTTGAGAAAAAACGCAAAACAACAAAAAAAAATTTTGGGCATTTTTCCAATTTTTTGGAGAAAAAACGCAAAAAAATGCTACATTGAATTTTTTCACTTTTTTGGTTAAAAACATGAAAATTCACATTTTGGTTAGTAAAAAACGTAAAAATTTGTATATTATTAAGGAAAAACGTAAAACAAAAAAAACAAGCAATTTTTGGTAATTTTTCCAATTTTTTTGAAAAAAATAACGAAAAAATATTTTTATGGGGAAATACATGAAAATTTGTATTCTAGTTTGTGAAAAACGTAAAAGTTGGTATTTTATTGGGGAAAAACTTAAAAAAAACAAGAAAAAAATTTGGGCATTTTCCCAATTTTTTGCAGAAAAAACGCAAAAAAATGGTAAATTGAATTTTTTCATTTTTTTGGGGAAATACATGAAAATTTTCATTTTGGTTTGTGAAAATAGTAAAAATTTTTATTTTTTTGGGAAAAAACGTAAAACAAAAGAAAACAAAATCTTGGGCATTTTTCCAATTTTTTGGAGAAAAAACGCAAAAAATGGTATATTGAATTTTTTCATTTTTTTGGTCAAAAACATGAAAATTCGCATTTTGGTTTGTGAAAAACGTAAAAATATATATTTTTGGGGGGAAAAACTTAAAAAAAAGAAAGAAAAAATGTTGGGCACATTTCCAATTTTTTTGGAGAAAAAACGCGAAAAAATGGTATATTGAATTTTTTCATTTTTTTTGGTCAAAAACATGAAAATTTGCATTTTGGTTTGTGAAAAACGTAAAAATATATATTTTTGGGGGGAAAAACTTAAAAAGAAACAAAGAAAAAATGTTGGGCATTTTTCCAATTTTTTGGAGAAAAAACGCGAAAAAATGGTATATTGATTTTTTCACTTTTTTGATTAAAAACATGAAAATTCACATTTTGGTTAGTAAAAAACGTAAAAATTTGTATATTATTAAGGAAAAACGTGAAACAAAAAAACAAACAATTTTTGGGCATTTTTCCAATTTTTTTGAAAAAAATAACGAAAAATATTTTTATGGGGAAATACATGAAAATTTGCATTCTAGTTTGTGAAAAACGTAAAAATTTGTATTTTTGGAGGGAAAAACTTAAAAAAAAGCAAAAAAATTATTTGAGCATTTTTCCAATTTTATGGAGAAAAAACGCAAAAAATGGAATATTGAATTTTTTCATTTTTTTTGTTAAAAACATGAAAATTCGCATTTTGGTTTGTGAATAAAGTAAAAATTTGTATTTTTGGGGGGAAAAACCTAAAGAAAAACAAAAAAATTATTTTGAGCATTTTTCCAATTTTTTGCAGAAAAAACGCAAAAAAATGGTAAATTGAATTTTTTCATTTTTTTGGGGAAATACATGAAAATTTGCATTCTAGTTTGTGAAAAACGTAAAAGTTGGTATTTTATTGGGGAAAAACTTAAAAAAAAACAAAAAAAAAAATTTTGGGCATTTTTCCAATTTTTTGGAGAAAAAAGGCAAAAAATGGTATATTGAATTTTTTCATTTTTTTGGTTAAAAACATGAAAATTTGCATTTTGGTTTGTGAAAATAGTAAACATTTTTATTTTTTTGGGAAAAAACGTAAAACAAAAGAAAACAAAATCTTGGGCATTTTTCCAATTTTTTGGAGAAAAAACGCAAAAAAATGGTATATTGAATTTTTTCATTTTTTTGGTTAAAAACATGAAAATTTGCATTTTGGTTTGTGAAAATAGTAAAAATTTTTATTTTTTTGGGAAAAAACGTAAAACAAAAGATAACAAAATCTTGGGCGTTTTTCCAATTTTTTGGAGAAAAAACGCAAAAAAATGGTATATTGAATTTTTTCATTTTTTTGGTCAAAAATATGAAAATTCGCATTTTGGTTTGTGAAAAACGTAAAAATATATATTTTTGGGGGGAAAAACTTAAAAAAAAACAAAGAAAAAATGTTGGGCATTTTTCCAATTTTTTGGAGAAAAAACGCGGAAAAATGGTATATTGAATTTTTTCATTTTTTTGGTTAAAAACATGAAAATTCCCATTTTGGTTTGTGAAAAACGTAAAAGTTGGTATTTTATTGGGGAAAAACTTAAAAAAAACAAAAAAAAATTTTGGGCATTTTTCCAATTTTTTGGAGAAAAAAGGCAAAAAATGGAAAATTGAATTTTTTCATTTTTTTTGTTAAAAACATGAAAATTCCCATTTTGGTTTGTGAAAAACGTAAAATATTTGTATTTTTGGGGGGAAAAACTAAAAAAAAACAAAAAAAAAATTTTGGGCATTTTTCCAATTTTTTGGAGAAAAAACGCAAAAAAATGCTAAATTGATTTTTTTTACTTTTTTGGTTAAAAACATGAAAATTCACATTTTGGTTAGTAAAAAACGTAAAAATTTGTATATTATTAAGGAAAAACGTAACACAAAAAAACAAGCAATTTTTGGGCATTTTTCCAATTTTTTTGAAAAAAATAACGAAAAATATTTTTATGGGGAAATACATGAAAATTTGCATTCTAGTTTGTGAAAAACGTAAAAGTTGGTATTTTATTGGGGAAAAACTTAAAAAAAACAAGAAAAATATTTTGGGCATTTTTCCAATTTTTTTGAGAAAAAACGCCAAAAAATGGTATATTTTTGGTTAAGAACATGAAAATTCGCATATTGGTTTGTGAAAACCGTAAAAATATATATTTTTGGGGGGAAAAACTTAAAAAAAACAAAGAAAAAATGTTGGGCATTTTTCCAATTTTTTGGAGAAAAAACGCGAAAAAATGGTATATTGAATTTTTTCATTTTTTTGGTTAAAAACATGAAAATTCCCATTTTGGTTTGTGAAAAACGTAAAATATTTGTATTTTTGGGGGGAAAAACTAAAAAAAAAACAAAAAAAAATTTTGGGCATTTTTCCAATTTTTTTGAGAAAAAACGCAAAACAACAAAAAAAAAAATTTTGGGCATTTTTCCAATTTTTTGGAGAAAAAACGCAAAAAAATGCTACATTGAATTTTTTCACTTTCTTGGTTAAAAACATGAAAATTCACATTTTGGTTAGTAAAAAACGTAAAAATTTGTATATTATTAAGGAAAAACGTAAAACAAAAAAAACAAGCAATTTTTGGTCATTTTTCCAATTTTTTTGAAAAAAATAACGAAAAATATTTTTATGGGGAAATACATGAAAATTTGTATTCTAGTTTGTGAAAAACGTAAAAGTTGGTATTTTATTGGGGAAAAACTTAAAAAAAACAAGAAAAAAATTTGGGCATTTTCCCAATTTTTTGCAGAAAAAACGCAAAAAAATGGTAAATTGAATTTTTTCATTTTTTTGGAGAAATACATGAAAATTTTCATTTTGGTTTGTGAAAATAGTAAAAATTTTTATTTTTTTGGGAAAAAACGTAAAACAAAAGAAAACAAAATCTTGGGCATTTTTCCAATTTTTTGGAGAAAAAACGCAAAAAAATGGTATATTGAATTTTTTCATTTTTTTGGTCAAAAACATGAAAATTCGCATTTTGGTTTGTGAAAAACGTAAAAATATATATTTTTGGGGGGAAAAACTTAAAAAAAAGAAAGAAAAAATGTTGGGCATTTTTCCAATTTTTTGGAGAAAAAACGCGAAAAAATGGTATATTGAATTTTTTCATTTTTTTGGTCAAAAACATGAAAATTCGCATTTTGGTTTGTGAAAAACGTAAAAATTTGTATTTTTGGGGGGAAAAACTTAAAAAGAAACAAAGAAAAAATGTTGGGCATTTTTCCAATTTTTTGGAGAAAAAACGCGAAAAAATGGTATATTGAATTTTTTCACTTTTTTGATTAAAAACATGAAAATTCACATTTTGGTTAGTAAAAAACGTAAAAATTTGTATATTATTAAAACAAAAAAACAAACAATTTTTGGGCATTTTTCCAATTTTTTTTTTGAAAAAAATAACGAAAAATATTTTTATGGGGAAATACATGAAAATTTGCATTCTAGTTTGTGAAAAACGTAAAAATTTGTATTTTTGGAGGGAAAAACTTAAAAAAAAGCAAAAAAAATTATTTGAGCATTTTTCCAATTTTATGGAGAAAAAACGCAAAAAATGGAATATTGAATTTTTTCATTTTTTTTGTTAAAAACATGAAAATTCGCATTTTGGTTTGTGAATAAAGTAAAAATTTGTATTTTTGTGGGGAAAAACCTAAAGAAAAACAAAAAAATTATTTTGAGCATTTTTCCAATTTTTTGCAGAAAAAACGCAAAAAAATGGTAAATTGAATTTTTTCATTTTTTTGGGGAAATACATGAAAATTTGCATTCTAGTTTGTGAAAAACGTAAAAGTTGGTATTTTATTGGGGAAAAACTTAAAAAAAAAACAAAAAAAAAATTTTGGGCATTTTTCCAATTTTTTGGAGAAAAAACGCAAAAAATGGTATATTGAATTTTTTCATTTTTTTGGTTAAAAACATGAAAATTTGCATTTTGGTTTGTGAAAATAGTAAAAATTTTTATTTTTTTGGGAAAAAACGTAAAACAAAAGAAAACAAAATCTTTGGGCATTTTTCCAATTTTTTGGAGAAAAAACGCAAAAAAATGGTATATTGAATTTTTTCATTTTTTTGGTTAAAAACATGAAAATTTGCATTTTGGTTTGTGAAAAAAAGTAAAAATTTTTATTTTTTTGGGAAAAAACGTAAAACAAAAGATAACAAAATCTTGGGCATTTTTCCAATTTTTTGGAGAAAAAACGCAAAAAAATGGTATATTGAATTTTTTCATTTTTTTGGTCAAAAATATGAAAATTCGCATTTTGGTTTGTGAAAAACGTAAAAATATATATTTTTTGGGGGGAAAAACTTAAAAAAAAACAAAGAAAAAATGTTGGGCATTTTTCCAATTTTTTGGAGAAAAAACGCGAAAAAATGGTATATTGAATTTTTTCATTTTTTTGGTTAAAAACATGAAAATTCCCATTTTGGTTTGTGAAAAACGTAAAAGTTGGTATTTTATTGGGGAAAAACTTAAAAAAAAACAAAAAAAAAAATTTTGGGCATTTTTCCAATTTTTTGGAGAAAAAACGCAAAAAAATGTTAAATTGAATTTTTTCATTTTTTTTGTTAAAAACATGAAAATTCCCATTTTGGTTTGTGAAAAACGTAAAATATTTGTATTTTTTGGGGGAAAAACTTAAAAAAAAACAAAAAAAAAATTTTGGGCATTTTTCCAATTTTTTGGAGAAAAAACGCAAAAAAATGCTAAATTGAATTTTTTCACTTTTTTGGTTAAAAACATGAAAATTCACATTTTGGTTAGTAAAAAACGTAAAAATTTGTATATTATTAAGGAAAAACGTAAAACAAAAAAACAAGCAATTTTTGGGCATTTTTCCAATTTTTTTGAGAAAAAACGCAAAAACGAAATATTGAATATTTTTCATTTTTTGGGAAATACATGAAAATTTGCATTCTAGTTTGTGAAAAACGTAAAAATTTGTATTTTATTGGGGAAAAACTTAAAAAAAACAAAAAAAAATTTTGGGCATTTTTCCAATTTTTTGGAGAAAAAACGCAAAAAATGGTATATTGAATTTTTTCATTTTTTTGGTCAAAAACATGAAAATTCGCATTTTGGTTTGTGAAAAACGTAAAAATATATATTTTTGGGGGGAAAAACTTAAAAAAAAACAAAGAAAAAATGTTGGGCATTTTTCCAATTTTTTGGAGAAAAAACGCCAAAAAATGGTATATTGAATTTTTTCATTTTTTTGGTTAAAAACATGAAAATTCCCATTTTGGTTTGTGAAAAACGTAAAATATTTGTATTTTTGGGGGGAAAAACTAAAAAAAAAACAAAAAAAAAATTTTGGGCATTTTTCCAATTTTTTGGAGAAAAAACGCAAAAAAATGCTAAATTGAATTTTTTCACTTTTTTGGTTAAAAACATGAAAATTCGCATTTTGGTTAGTAAAAAACGTAAAAATTTGTATATTATTAAGGAAAAACGTAAAACAAAAAAACAAGCAATTTTTGGGCATTTTTCCAATTTTTTTGAAAAAAATAACGAAAAATATGGGATATTGAATTTTTTCATTTTTATGGGGAAATACATGAAAATTTGCATTCTAGTTTGTGAAAAACGTAAAAGTTGGTATTTTATTGGGGAAAAACTTAAAAAAAAACAAGAAAAAAATTTTGGGCATTTTTCCAATTTTTTGGAGAAAAAACGCCAAAAAATGGTATATTGAATTTTTTCATTTTTTTGGTTAAGAACATGAAAATTCACATTTTGGTTTGTGAAAAACGTAAAATATTTGTATTTTTGGGGGGAAAAACTAAAAAAAAAACAAAAAAATTATTTTGAGCATTTTTCCAATTTTATGGAGAAAAAACGCAAAAAAATGGTAATATTGAATTTTTTCATTTTTTTTGTTAAAAACATGAAAATTCGCATTTTGGTTTGTGAATAAAGTAAAAATTTGTATTTTTGGGGGGAAAAACTTAAAAAAAAACAAAAAAAATTATTTTGAGCATTTTTCCAATTTTTTGCAGAAAAAACGCAAAAAAATGGTAAATTGAATTTTTTCATTTTTTTGGGGAAATACATGAAAATTTGCATTCTAGTTTGTGAAAAACGTAAAAGTTTGTATTTTATTGGGGAAAAACTTAAAAAAAAACAAGAAAAAAATTTTGGGCATTTTTCCAATTTTTTGGAGAAAAAACGCGAAAAAATGGTATATTGAATTTTTTCATTTTTTTGGTTAAGAACATGAAAATTCACATTTTGGTTTGTGAAAAACGTAAAATATTTGTATTTTTGGGGGGAAAAACTTAAAAAAAAGCAAAAAAAATTATTTTGAGCATTTTTCCAATTTTATGGAGAAAAAACGCAAAAAATGGAATATTGAATTTTTTCATTTTTTTTGTTAAAAACATGAAAATTCGCATTTTGGTTTGTGAATAAAGTAAAAATTTGTATTTTTGGGGGAAAAACGTAAAGAAAAACAAAAAAATTATTTTGAGCATTTTTCCAATTTTTTGCAGAAAAAACGCAAAAAAATGGTAAATTGAATTTTTTCATTTTTTTGGGGAAATACATGAAAATTTGCATTCTAGTTTGTGAAAAACGTAAAAGTTGGTATTTTATTGGGGAAAAACTTAAAAAAAAAACAAAAAAAAAATTTTGGGCATTTTTCCAATTTTTTGGAGAAAAAACGCAAAAAATGGTATATTGAATTTTTTCATTTTTTTGGTTAAAAACATGAAAATTCGCATTTTGGTTTGTGAAAAAACATTTTTATTTTTTTGGGGAAAAAACGTAAAACAAAAGAAAACAAAATCTTGGGCATTTTTCCAATTTTTTGGAGAAAAAACGCAAAAAAATGGTATATTGAATTTTTTCATTTTTTTGGTTAAAAACATGAAAATTTGCATTTTGGTTTGTGAAAATAGTAAAAATTTTTATTTTTTGGGAAAAAACGTAAAACAAAAGATAACAAAATCTTGGGCGTTTTTCCAATTTTTTGGAGAAAAAACGCAAAAAAATGGTATATTGAATTTTTTCATTTTTTTGGTCAAAAATATGAAAATTCGCATTTTGGTTTGTGAAAAACGTAAAAATATATATTTTTGGGGGGAAAAACTTAAAAAAAAAACAAAGAAAAAATGTTGGGCATTTTTCCAATTTTTTGGAGAAAAAACGCGGAAAAATGGTATATTGAATTTTTTCATTTTTTTGGTTAAAAACATGAAAATTCCCATTTTGGTTTGTGAAAAACGTAAAATATTTGTATTTTTGGGGGGAAAAACTAAAAAAAAAACAAAAAAAAATGTTGGGCATTTTTCCAATTTTTTGGAGAAAAAACGCAAAAAATGGAATATTGAATTTTTTCATTTTTTTTGTTAAAAACATGAAAATTCGCATTTTGGTTTGTGAATAAAGTAAAAATTTGTATTTTTGGGGAGAAAAACTTAAAGAAAAACAAAAAAAAAATTGGGCATTTTCCCAATTTTTTGCAGAAAAAACGCAAAAAAATGGTAAATTGAATTTTTTCATTTTTTTAGGGAAATACATGAAAATTTGCATTCTAGTTTGTGAAAAACGTAAAAGTTGGTATTTTATTGGGGAAAAACTTAAAAAAAAAACAAAAAAAAAATTTTGGGAATTTTTCCAATTTTTTGGAGAAAAAACGCAAAAAATGGTATATTGAATTTTTTAATCTTTTTGGTTAAAAACATGAAAATTTGCATTTTGGTTTGTGAAAATAGTAAAAATTTTTATTTTTTTGGGAAAAAACGTAAAACAAAAGATAACAAAATCTTGGGCATTTTTCCAATTTTTTGGAGAAAAAACGCAAAAAAATGGTATATTGAATTTTTTCATTTTTTTGGTCAAAAACGTGAAAATTCGCATTTTGGTTTGTGAAAAACGTAAAAATATATATTTTTGGGGGGAAAAACTTAAAAAAAAAAACAAAGAAAAAATGTTGGGCATTTTTCCAATTTTTTGGAGAAAAAACGCGAAAAAATGGTATATTGAATTTTTTCATTTTTTTGGTTAAAAACATGAAAATTCCCATTTTGGTTTGTGAAAAACGTAAAATATTTGTATTTTTGGGGGGAAAAACTAAAAAAAAAACAAAAAAAAAATTTTGGGCATTTTTCCAATTTTTTGGAGAAAAAACGCAAAAAAAATGCTAAATTGAATTTTTTTACTTTTTTGGTTAAAAACATGAAAATTCACATTTTGGTTAGTAAAAAACGTAAAAATTTGTATATTATTAAGGAAAAACGTAACACAAAAAAACAAGCAATTTTTGGGCATTTTTCCAATTTTTTTGAAAAAAATAACGAAAAATATTTTTATGGGGAAATACATGAAAATTTGCATTCTAGTTTGTGAAAAACGTAAAAGTTGGTATTTTATTGGGGAAAAACTTAAAAAAAACAAGAAAAATATTTTGGGCATTTTTCCAATTTTTTGGAGAAAAAACGCCAAAAAATGGTATATTGAATTTTTTCATTTTTTTGGTTAAGAACATGAAAATTCACATTTTGGTTTGTGAAAAACGTAAAAATTTGTATTTTTGGGGAGAAAAACTTAAAAAAAAAGCAAAAAAATTATTTTGAGCATTTTTCCAATTTTTTGGAGAAAAAACGCGAAAAAATGGTATATTGAATTTTTTCATTTTTTTGGTTAAAAACATGAAAATTCGCATTTTGGTTTGTGAAAAACGTAAAAATATATATTTTTGGGGGGAAAAACTTAAAAAAAAAAACAAAGAAAAAATGTTGGGCATTTTTCCAATTTTTTGGAGAAAAAACGCAAAAAAATGGTATATTGAATTTTTTCATTTTTTTGGTTAAAAACATGAAAATTCCCATTTTGGTTTGTGAAAAACGTAAAATATTTGTATTTTTGGGGGGAAAAACTAAAAAAAAAAACAAAAAAAAATTTTGGGCATTTTTCCAATTTTTTGGAGAAAAAACGCAAAAAAATGCTAAATTGAATTTTTTCACTTTTTTTGGTTAAAAACATGAAAATTCACATTTTGGTTAGTAAAAAACGTAAAAATTTGTATATTATTAAGGAAAAACGTAACACAAAAAAACAAGCAATTTTTGGGCATTTTTCCAATTTTTTTGAAAAAAATAACGAAAAAAATATTACTTTTTATGGGAAAATACATGAAAATTTGCATTCTAGTTTGTGAAAAACGTAAAAGTTGGTATTTTATTGGGGAAAAACTTAAAAAAAAACAAGAAAAAAATTTTGGGCATTTTTCCAATTTTTTGGAGAAAAAACGCCAAAAAATGGTATATTGAATTTTTTCATTTTTTTGGTTAAAAACATGAAAATTCGCATTTTGGTTTGTGAAAAACGTAAAAATTTGTATTTTTGGGGGGAAAAACTTAAAAAAAAACAAAAAAAAAATTTTGAGACATTTTTCCAATTTTTTGGAGAAAAAACGCGAAAAAATGGTATATTGAATTTTTTCACTTTTTTGATTAAAAACATGAAAATTCACATTTTGGTTAGTAAAAAACGTAAAAATTTGTATATTATTAAGGAAAAACGTGAAACAAAAAAACAAACAATTTTTGGGCATTTTTCCAATTTTTTTGAAAAAAATAACGAAAAATATTTTTATGGGGAAATACATGAAAATTTGCATTCTAGTTTGTGAAAAACGTAAAAATTTGTATTTTTGGGGGGAAAAACTTAAAAAAAAGCAAAAAAAATTATTTGAGCATTTTTCCAATTTTTTGGAGAAAAAACGCAAAAAATGGAATATTGAATTTTTTCATTTTTTTTGTTAAAAACATGAAAATTCGCATTTTGGTTTGTGAAAAACGTAAAAATATATATTTTTGGGGGGAAAAACTTAAAAAAAACAAAGAAAAAATGTTGGGCATTTTTCCAATTTTTTGGAGAAAAAACGCGAAAAAATGGTATATTGAATTTTTTCATTTTTTTGGTTAAAAACATGAAAATTCCCATTTTGGTTTGTGAAAAACGTAAAATATTTGTATTTTTGGGGAAAAAAAATAAAAAAAAAACCAAAAAAAAATTTTGGGCATTTTTCCAATTTTTTGGAGAAAAAACGCAAAAAAAAATGCTAAATTGAATTTTTTCACTTTTTTTGGTTAAAAACATGAAAATTCACATTTTGGTTAGTAAAAAACGTAAAAATTTGTATATTATTAGGGAAAAACGTAAAACAAAAAAACAAGCAATTTTTGGGCATTTTTCCAATTTTTTTGAAAAAAATAACGAAAAATATGGGATATTGAATTTTTTCATTTTTATGGGGAAATACATGAAAATTTGCATTCTAGTTTGTGAAAAACGTAAAAATATTTATTTTTGGGGGGAAAAACTTAAAAAAAACAAAGGAAAAATGGAGGGCATTTTTCCAATTATTTGGAGAAAAAACGCGAAAAAATGGTATATTGAATTTTTTCATTTTTATGGGGAAATACATGAAAATTTGCATTCTGGTTTGTGAAAAACGTAAAAGTTGGTATTTTATTGGGGAAAAACTTAAAAAAAAACAAGAAACAAATTTTGGGCATTTTTCCAATTTTTTGGGGAAAAAACGCCAAAAAATGGTATATTGAATTTTTTCATTTTTTTGGTTAAGAACATGAAAATTCACATTTTGGTTTGTGAAAAACGTAAAATATTTGTATTTTTGGGGGAAAAACTTAAAAAAAAGCAAAAAAAATTATTTTGAGCATTTTTCCAATTTTATGGAGAAAAAACGCAAAAAATGGAATATTGAATTTTTTCATTTTTTTTGTTAAAAACATGAAAATTCGCATTTTGGTTTGTGAATAAAGTAAAAATTTGTATTTTTGGGGGGAAAAACTTAAAGAAAAACAAAAAAATTATTTTGAGCATTTTTCCAATTTTTTGCAGAAAAAACGCAAAAAAATGGTAAATTGAATTTTTTCATTTTTTTGGGGAAATACATGAAAATTTGCATTCTAGTTTGTGAAAAACGTAAAAGTTGGTATTTTATTGGGGAAAAAACTTAAAAAAAAAACAAAAAAAAATTTTGGGCATTTTTTCCAATTTTTTGGAGAAAAAACGCAAAAAATGGTATATTGAATTTTTTCATTTTTTTGGTTAAAAACATGAAAATTTGCATTTTGGTTTGTGAAAATAGTAAAAATTTTTATTTTTTTGGGAAAAAACGTAAAACAAAAGAAAACAAAATCTTGGGCATTTTTCCAATTTTTTGGAGAAAAAACGCAAAAAAATGGTATATTGAATTTTTTCATTTTTTTGGTTAAAAACATGAAAATTTGCATTTTGGTTTGTGAAAATAGTAAAAATTTTTATTTTTTTGGGAAAAAACGTAAAACAAAAGAAAACAAAATCTTGGGCATTTTTCCAATTTTTTGGAGAAAAAACGCAAAAAAATGGTATATTGAATTTTTTCATTTTTTTGGTCAAAAACATGAAAATTCGCATTTTGGTTTGTGAAAAACGTAAAAATTTGTATTTTTGGGGGGAAAAACTTAAAAAAAAAACAAAAAAAAAAATGTTGGGCATTTTTCCAATTTTTTGGAGAAAAAACGCGAAAAAATGGTATATTGAATTTTTTCATTTTTTTGGTTAAAAACATGAAAATTCGCATTTTGGTTTGTGAAAAACGTAAAATATTTGTATTTTTTGGGGGAAAAACTAAAAAAAAAACAAAAAAAAATGTTGGGCATTTTTCCAATTTTTTGGAGAAAAAACGCAAAAAATGGAATATTGAATTTTTTCATTTTTTTGGTTAAAAACATGAAAATTTGCATTTTGGTTTGTGAATAAACGTAAAAATTTGTATTTTTTGGGGAGAAAAACTTAAAGAAAAACAAAAAAAAAATTTTGGGCATTTTTCCAATTTTTTGGAGAAAAAACGCAAAAAAATGGTAAATTGAATTTTTTCATTTTTTTAGGGAAATACATGAAAATTTGCATTCTAGTTTGTGAAAAACGTAAAAGTTGGTATTTTATTGGGGAAAAACTTAAAAAAAAAACAAAAAAAAAATTTTGGGCATTTTTCCAATTTTTTGGAGAAAAAACGCAAAAAATGGTATATTGAATTTTTTAATTTTTTTGGTTAAAAACATGAAAATTTGCATTTTGGTTTGTGAAAATAGTAAAAATTTTTATTTTTTTGGGAAAAAACGTAAAACAAAAGATAACAAAATCTTGGGCATTTTTCCAATTTTTTGGAGAAAAAACGCAAAAAAATGGTATATTGAATTTTTTCATTTTTTTGGTCAAAAACATGAAAATTCGCATTTTGGTTTGTGAAAAACGTAAAAATTTGTATTTTTGGGGGGAAAAACTTAAAAAAAAAAAC
Organism: Drosophila siamana; assembly: GCA_035047445.1. Lineage (NCBI taxonomy): Eukaryota > Metazoa > Arthropoda > Insecta > Diptera > Drosophilidae > Drosophila > Drosophila siamana. The sequence continues at coordinate 5,792 of JAWNPP010000105.1, read as the reverse complement.
AAAGAAAAAAATGTTGGGCATTTTTCCAATTTTTTGGAGAAAAAACGCAAAAAAATGCTAAATTGAATTTTTTCATTTTTTTGGTTAAAAACATGAAAATTCACATTTTGGTAAGTAAAAAACGTAAAAATTTGTATATTATTAAGGAAAAACGTAAAACAAAAAAACAAGCAATTTTTGGGCATTTTTCCAATTTTTTTGAAAAAAATAACGAAAAATATTTTTATGGGGAAATACATGAAAATTTGCATTCTAGTTTGTGAAAAACGTAAAAGTTGGTATTTTATTGGGGAAAAACTTAAAAAAAAACAAGAAAAATATTTTGGGCATTTTTCCAATTTTTTGGAGAAAAAACGCCAAAAAATGGTATATTGAATTTTTTCATTTTTTTGGTTAAGAACATGAAAATTCACATTTTGGTTTGTGAAAAACGTAAAAATTTGTATTTTTGGGGAGAAAAACTTAAAAAAAAAGCAAAAAAATTATTTTGAGCATTTTTCCAATTTTTTGGAGAAAAAACGCAAAAAATGGTATATTGAATTTTTTCATTTTTTTGGTTAAAAACATGAAAATTCGCATTTTGGTTTGTGAAAAACGTAAAAATATATATTTTTGGGGGAAAAACTTAAAAAAAAAACAAAGAAAAAATGTTGGGCATTTTTCCAATTTTTTGGAGAAAAAACGCAAAAAAATGGTATATTGAATTTTTTCATTTTTTTGGTTAAGAACATGAAAATTCACATTTTGGTTTGTGAAAAACGTAAAAATTTGTATTTTTGGGGGGAAAAACTTAAAAAAAAGCAAAAAAATTATTTTGAGCATTTTTCCAATTTTATGGAGAAAAAACGCAAAAAATGGAATATTGAATTTTTTCATTTTTTTGGTTAAAAACATGAAAATTCGCATTTTGGTTTGTGAAAAACGTAAAATATTTGTATTTTTGGGGGGAAAAACTAAAAAAAAAACAAAAAAAAAAATGTTGGGCATTTTTCCAATTTTTTGGAGAAAAAACGCAAACAAAATGCTCAATTGAATTTTTTCACTTTTTTTGGTTAAAAACATGAAAATTCACATTTTGGTTAGTAAAAAACGTAAAAATTTTTAAATAAAAAACGTATATTATTAAGGAAAAACGTAAAACAAAAAAACAAGCAATTTTTGGGCATTTTTCCAATTTTGTTGAAAAAAATAACGAAAAATATTTTTATGGGGAAATACATGAAAATTTGCATTCTAGTTTGTGAAAAACGTAAAAGTTGGTATTTTATTGGGGAAAAACTTAAAAAAAACAAGAAAAAAATTTTGGGCATTTTTCCAATTTTTTGGAGAAAAAACGCAAAAAATGGTATATTGAATTTTTTCATTTTTTTGGTTAAGAACATGAAAATTCACATTTTGGTTTGTGAAAAACGTAAAAATTTGTATTTTTGGGGGGAAAAACTTAAAAAAAAGCAAAAAAAAATTTTGAGCATTTTTCCAATTTTTTGGAGAAAAAACGCAAAAAATGGAATATTGAATTTTTTCATTTTTTTGGTTAAAAACATGAAAATTCGCATTTTGGTTTGTGAAAAACGTAAAAATTTGTATTTTTGGGGGAAAAACTTAAAGAAAAACAAAAAAAAATTTTGGGCATTTTTCCAATTTTTTGGAGAAAAAACGCAAAAAAATGGTAAATTGAATTTTTTCATTTTTTTGGTTAAAAACATGAAAATTCGCATTTTGGTTTGTGAAAAACGTAAAAATTTGTATTTTTGGGGGGAAAAACTAAAAAAAAAACAAAAAAAAAATTTTGGGCATTTTTCCAATTTTTTGGAGAAAAAACGCAAAAAAATGCTAAATTGAATTTTTTCACTTTTTTTTGGTTAAAAACATGAAAATTCACATTTTGGTTAGTAAAAAACGTAAAAATTTGTATATTATTAAGGAAAAACGTAAAACAAAAAAACAAGCAATTTTTGGGCATTTTTCCAATTTTTTTGAAAAAAATAACGAAAAATATTTTTATGGGGAAATACATGAAAATTTGCATTCTAGTTTGTGAAAAACGTAAAAGTTGGTATTTTATTGGGGAAAAACTTAAAAAAAACAAGAAAAAAATTTTGGGCATTTTTCCAATTTTTTGGAGAAAAAACGCAAAAAATGGTATATTGAATTTTTTCATTTTTTTGGTTAAGAACATGAAAATTCACATTTTGGTTTGTGAAAAACGTAAAAATTTGTATTTTTGGGGGGAAAAACTTAAAAAAAAAGCAAAAAAAATTATTTTGAGCATTTTTCCAATTTTATGGAGAAAAAACGCAAAAAATGGAATATTGAATTTTTTCATTTTTTTTGTTAAAAACATGAAAATTCGCATTTTGGTTTGTGAATAAAGTAAAAATTTGTATTTTTGGGGGGAAAAACTTAAAGAAAAACAAAAAAAAAAATTTGGGCATTTTCCCAATTTTTTGCAGAAAAAACGCAAAAAAATGGTAAATTGAATTTTTTCATTTTTTTGGGGAAATACATGAAAATTTGCATTCTAGTTTGTGAAAAACGTAAAAGTTGGTATTTTATTGGGGAAAAACTTAAAAAAAAAACAAAAAAAAAATTTTGGGCATTTTTCCAATTTTTTGGAGAAAAAACGCAAAAAATGGTATATTGAATTTTTTCATTTTTTTGGTTAAAAACATGAAAATTTGCATTTTGGTTTGTGAAAATAGTAAAAATTTTTATTTTTTTGGGAAAAAACGTAAAACAAAAGAAAACAAAATCTTGGGCATTTTTCCAATTTTTTGGAGAAAAAACGCAAAAAAATGGTATATTGAATTTTTTCATTTTTTTGGTCAAAAACATGAAAATTCGCATTTTGGTTTGTGAAAAACGTAAAAATATATATTTTTGGGGGGAAAAACTTAAAAAAAAACAAAGAAAAAATGTTGGGCATTTTTCCAATTTTTTGGAGAAAAAACGCGAAAAAATGGTATATTGAATTTTTTCATTTTTTTGGTTAAAAACATGAAAATTCCCATTTTAGTTTGTGAAAAACGTAAAAAATTTGTATTTTTTGGGGGAAAAACTAAAAAAAAAACAAAAAAAAATTTTGGGCATTTTTCCAATTTTTTGGAGAAAAAACGCAAAAAAATGCTAAATTGAATTTTTTCACTTTTTTGGTTAAAAACATGAAAATTCACATTTTGGTTAGTAAAAAACGTAAAAATTTGTATATTATTAAGGAAAAACGTAAAACAAAAAAACAAGCAATTTTTGGGCATTTTTCCAATTTTTTTGAAAAAAATAACGAAAAATATTTTTATGGGGAAATACATGAAAATTTGCATTCTAGTTTGTGAAAAACGTAAAAGTTGGTATTTTATTGGGGAAAAACTTAAAAAAAAACAAGAAAAAAATTTTGGGCATTTTTCCAATTTTTTGGAGAAAAAACGCCAAAAAATGGTATATTGAATTTTTTCATTTTTTTGGTTAAGAACATGAAAATTCACATTTTGGTTTGTGAAAAACGTAAAAATTTGTATTTTTTGGGGGAAAAACTTAAAAAAAAAGCAAAAAAAATATTTTGAGCATTTTTCCAATTTTTTGGAGAAAAAACGCAAAAAATGGTATATTGAATTTTTTCATTTTTTTTGGTTAAAAACATGAAAATTCGCATTTTGGTTTGTGAAAAAAGTAAAAATTTGTATTTTTTGGGGGAAAAACGTAAAAAAAACAAAAAAAAAATTTTGGGCATTTTTCCAATTTTTTGGAGAAAAAACGCAAAAAAATGGTATATTGAATTTTTTCATTTTTTTGGTCAAAAACGTGAAAATTCGCATTTTGGTTTGTGAAAAACGTAAAAATATATATTTTTGGGGGGGAAAAACTTAAAAAAAAAACAAAGAAAAAATGTTGGGCATTTTTCCAATTTTTTGGAGAAAAAACGCGAAAAAATGGTATATTGAATTTTTTCATTTTTTTGGTTAAAAACATGAAAATTCCCATTTTGGTTTGTGAAAAACGTAAAATATTTGTATTTTTGGGGGGAAAAACTTAAAAAAAAAACAAAAAAAAAATTTTGGGCATTTTTCCAATTTTTTGGAGAAAAAACGCAAAAAAATGCTAAATTGAATTTTTTCACTTTTTTGGTTAAAAACATGAAAATTCACATTTTGGTTAGTAAAAAACGTAAAAATTTTTATAAAAAGTATATTATTAAGGAAAAACGTAAAACAAAAAAACAAGCAATTTTTGGGCATTTTTCCAATTTTTTTGAAAAAAATAACGAAAAATATTTTTATGGGGAAATACATGAAAATTTGCATTCTAGTTTGTGAAAAACGTAAAAGTTGGTATTTTATTGGGGAAAAACTTAAAAAAAACAAGAAAAAAATTTTTGGGCATTTTTCCAATTTTTTGGAGAAAAAACGCCAAAAAATGGTATATTGAATTTTTTCATTTTTTTGGTTAAGAACATGAAAATTCACATTTTGGTTTGTGAAAAACGTAAAAATTTGTATTTTTGGGGGGAAAAACTTAAAAAAAAAGCAAAAAAATTATTTTGAGCATTTTTCCAATTTTTTGGAGAAAAAACGCGAAAAAATGGTATATTGAATTTTTTCATTTTTTTGGTTAAAAACATGAAAATTCGCATTTTGGTTTGTGAAAAACGTAAAAATTTGTATTTTTGGGGGGAAAAACTTAAAAAAAAACAAAAAAAAAATGTTGGACATTTTTCCAATTTTTTGGAGAAAAAACGCGAAAAAATGGTATATTGAATTTTTTCATTTTTTTGGGGAAATACATGAAAATTCGCATTCTAGTTTGTGAAAAACGTAAAAGTTGGTATTTTATTGGGGGAAAAACTTAAAAAAAAACAAAAAAAATTTTGGGCATTTTTCCAATTTTTTGGAGAAAAAACGCAAAAAAATGGTTTATTGAATTTTTTCATTTTTTTGGTTAAAAACATGAAAATTCCTATTTTGGTTTGTGAAAAACGTAAAAAATTTGTATTTTTGGGGGGAAAACTTAAAAATAAAAACAAAAAAAAAATTTTGAGCATTTTTCCAATTTTTTGGAGAAAAAACGCAAAAAATGCTAAATTGAATTTTTTCACTTTTTTGGTTAAAAACATGAAAATTCGCATTTTGGTTTGTAAATAAACGTAAAAATTTGTATTTATTAGGAGGAAAAACGTAAAAAAAAAAAAAAGCAAATTTTGGGCATTTTTCCAATTTTTTGCAGAAAAAACGCAAAAAAATGGTAAATTGAATTTTTTCATTTTTTTGGGGAAATACATGAAAATTTGCATTCTAGTTTGTGAAAAACGTAAAAGTTGGTATTTTATTGGGGAAAAACTTAAAAAAAAACAAGAAAAAAAAATTTTGGGCATTTTTCCAATTTTTTGGAGAAAAAACGCAAAAAATGGTATATTGAATTTTTTCATTTTTTTGGTTAAAAACATGAAAATTTGCATTTTGGTTTGTGAAAATAAGTAAAAATTTTTATTTTTTGGGGAAAAAACGTAAAAAAAAAGCAAAAAAAAATCTTGAGCATTTTTCCAATTTTTTGGAGAAAAAACGCAAAAAAATGGTATATTGAATTTTATCATTTTTTTTTGTTAAAAACATGAAAATTCGCATTTTGGTTTGTGAATAAAACGTAAAAATATGTATTTTTTGGGGGAAAAACTTAAAAAAAAACAAAAAAAAATGTTGGGCATTTTTCCAATTTTTTGCAGAAAAAACGCGAAAAAATGGTATATTGAATTTTTTCATTTTTTTGGGTAAAAACATGAAAATTTGCATTCTAGTTTGTGA